>ML803738.1:75395-87110 GCA_009831015.1 Picea engelmannii
TATTGTCCCCTAAAATATAGGAGACTGGATAATAACTAATTATGACTAATAAACAAGGAAAAACCTTAGGAAAAATAAATCCTAGGTGTGTGTGAATTAAGTCCAACAATTTGAAGGTGAAAAATCATGGCAATGACAATGGTTGTTTAATAGCAGGTGGAAGGATTAAACCATGTATTATAGATTAACAAGGACACTCAAGGAGAGAGTGTTATGACAAGGTCTGTTAACAAGATGGTCAAATTCCATGAATGGGTATTTTTAAGGTATGTAGTAGATAGGATCTCATATTTAGTAAAGCATAATAAAGGAACCAAGACATTGGTGCCTTGAAAGAGAAAGAAAGTGTAAATGTTTTAGGCACTAGCTGATTGTTGTCCATGTTTCTTTATTAAATAACTAAGATTTTGAATTACTTTAATAACATAATTAAAATTTTGAACATGCAACAGTTGCACATATAGCTGGAAAATATAAACAACAAAAGAGAAACAACTTTTCAAGTACATAAGAATTTGTCCTTCAATTCAACTTATCATTAATGATCAAAACTTACAAGGACACCTCAAAACTGAGGGTTTCAACCTGCTAAATGAGAAAAATGTTGAAATAGATACGAGGAACTGTTGAACTAATGTGGCCATAAAAATATATGACCTATCTGTATGGATGTATGTAATTTTCCATACGACTACACAGATATGTACAAAACGTTCTGTACAATTGTACAAAATCATTGTTGCACCTTTATTCTTCAACCCACAATCACTACAAATTGATCTTCTCACTGCTGCACTCATTTCTCTCTTCCTTGACCTCTTTCTTCACCTTTGGATAAAACTTATTTGATCTAGGTGGATATCGATGGCCACCTACCTATTCCAACTAGCTCATCTTGGTAGTGTTTTCCTAGTTTTTGGGTCATGAACTTACGAGGTCGTTTTGAGGCCCTAAACAATATTTTTAGGGATCACCACAGTCAAATTAGAATCAAGATTAGAGAGTGAAAACATAATTTGCAGTCCTCAGATAGACCTTTCCAATAGGCTATCATGTGCCTAAAACGAAGACCGTATGCAAAAGTTACGACCCCGAGAAGTAGATGTACCAACTTACCCCAACGAGGCTCACATGAATTTTGGCGCTTCATCTCCTAGGGTTAGGTTTTTGGATGTCTAAGGTTTTGGAATTCATGTTTATTTTAAAAAGGATTTCAGAGCCTCATTGTACTCATATTCTTGTGAATGAGCGTAGCCATCACATTTCTTCTCAGAGATAAGTTGTCACCATTCTAGCAAGCTTGTTTCAGTTTGCATTTTACAGTTCATCATATTTCTTATTTAATAGAATTCAATTTTTAATGTATCTTTGTTATTATTCACCATGTCTCTGTGTTAATATTATAAATCTATGTTTTCATTTCGTTTCGCTCATAAATATGGATCAGTGGTATCACAGAGGTATGCTCCTTATCGTTTTTATCGCATGTCCCCGATGAGGTCAGGGTATAGAGAGTTGGGTCTTGAGCTTGTTTCTCTTGAGGAAAACTTCTCTCACACGCCTAGGAAACCTTCCATGGTAGGTGAAAATAAATAAGACGAAATAAGATATCCTTTCAAACTGTTTCTCGAGGAATCCATCGAGCAGAAAATGAATGATATGATGGACAACTTTGCATAAATCCTTCGACAACTTCCGACAAGCAACGCCTCTACCTCAAGTGGAGGCGCCGCCCCCTTCAAGGTAAAAATAAATTTTGATATTCCTATATTTGAAGGTCAAATATATGAAGATGCCATAGATAAATGATTGAATCTTATAGAATGGTATTTTTTTGTCCACAACTTTTCTGATAGAGAAAATATTACATTTGTGCTCGTCAAGGCCGTCCCCCATGTTAAAGATTGGTGGGAGACTTTCTGTGACCAAAAGGAAATAGAGGGATCCACATTATTTGTAGTTTCACCCACTTGGGGTTCCTTCAGGGATGCTATTAAGGAAAAATACTACCCTGTTGGAAGTTATGATGACTTGTATACAAGATGGACCACACTGTGACAGGAAAGAGAACAAACAGTGCCATATTTCACCAATGTCTTCCATATATTGCTTACCAATATGGGTATCAAATATTCTGAGTGAAATCTAGTGATCAAGTATCGTGACGGTCTACATAGATACATCCAGAAAACAATAGAGTTTCTAGACATCTCGTCCTTGGGCGTGACCTATCGATATGTTGTCAAAATAAAGAAGAAGATTAAACAAAAGATGCGACAGTTTGGGTCTGGGAACCCCTCACAACAAAAGAAGAGAAAGGGAATCCCCAACCCATATAATGAAGGGAAAAGAAAATATGGACAACCTCAGGACAACCAATCTAAGCCGCAAACAAGGAAGGACAATGGAAAGACGAAGAAAGACACTGAGAAGTGGTGCGACTTCCATAGGAGTCCCTAGCATAACATTGTTGATTTCCACTCAAAGCAGTCATTGGTGGTGGAGGTGAAAGCCTATGAATCAGATGCATGTTCTGAATCAGAGTCAGAACTAGAAAAAGGGAGACAAATTATTGATGCAGAACCCAGTGCCACCATTGCTACCACCAAGATCCATCCCAATGAACCTGATGAGCCAGAGGAAGGCGAGCGTCTCTTTTATTCACATATGTAGGTGAAGGGTACTCCACTACACTTCATCGTTGATAGCGATAATAAGAATAATCCCATCTCAACATAGGTCATCAAGCAACTGGCCCTACCGACAATGCTGCACCCGCATCCATACACCATCGGATGGCTCCACCAAGGAAGCGATCTTCACGTCAACCAAAAATGTTACTTGTCCTACGACATCAAGTCCTTCATAGATGAGGTATTATGTGATGTTGATCCCCTTGAATTTTATGATGTTCCTTTGGGAAAAACTTATTTATGGAAACATCATGTTGTATATGAGTCTAGGCCTCGCAATGTTATTATTAGTTTGGACATGAAATTATATAGGATACCTGAGGTAGTTCCACCTACTACCATTTCCTTGATCTCTGCTAAGCAATGTAGGAAGGTAATCTCTCAGACCAGGAAGTTTTTCTTCTTCTTAATTCACTCTCAAAGTGAGTGAAAGGTTTCAACCATGTCCATGGTCTCCGTGATAGATCTCCACACAACATAATCAAGTGGATAAGGTTGTGGAATAATAAAAGGACATCTTCTCCTCACCCACTGGGGTACCTCTACACTGACAGTTCAAGCATTAAATAGATATGACCCCCGACGCACCGCTACCTAATGGGTTAGTCTATCACCACTCTCTGTTAGAAAATGAGGAGATCAAGTGTCATATACAAGAATTCCTCCAAAATGGGCACATCCGACCCAACTCATCACCATGTGGAATCCCAATCGTACTTTTGTAGAATAAAAATGGGACCCGACGACTCTGCATCGATTATCGAGCCCTAAATAAAATTACAGTTAGGAATCGATACCTGATTCCCTGAATAAACAATCTCCTTGACTAGCTCAAGGGGGGAAATTAATTCAGTAAGATTTCTCTGAAGTCTGGATACCATCAGGTCCCAATAGAGTAGACAGATGTATGAAAAACTGACTTCATTTCCAAAGAAGGTATTTTCGAATGGTTGGTCATGCCCCTTGGTTTGTTGAATGCCCCAACAACTTTCATGAGGATGATGGACAATATCTTGTGACATTTCACCAATTCTTTTGTGATGGTGTATCTAGATGACATCCTCATCTACAACAATAATTGGGTGGAACACTTTTATCATATTCAATAGGTTCTACACACTCTGCGACAACACAAGCTATATGAAAATTTGGAAAAAAGCTCATTCGACATTCACAAGGTCCAGTACCTAGGATAGATTGTTGATGAGCATGAGGTTCATGTTGATCCCACCAAGATCCAGGTCATTTTTGATTGGCTAAACCCAACCACACTCACTGAGCTTCAAATATTTTTAGGCCTTGCCAATTTCTATCGCACGTTTGTGTTGGGATTCTCCCATATTGCATGGGCCCTAAGCCAAGTAACCAGGGGTGGTGGTAAATAAATGTACATGTGGGGCATGTCACAACAACAAGAGTTCAATGATTTGAAGAAGCGCTTGTACTCAACCCCAATGCTATCATTAATCGAACTACAACAACCCTTTAAGATCGAGACAAATGCTTCAAACTATGTTTTGGGCGCAGTTCTCACTCAAAACGAACACCCTGTGGCCTATCGTAGTCAGACACTATCAAATGTTGTCCGCAAGTACCCTACTTATGAAAAATAAATGTATTGCATTGTGAAAGCCTGCCACAAATGGAGGCATTATGTTCTCGGGAAGGAGACATTCATCCACACTGATCATAAGTCACTACAGTTCATGAATACACAGGGAAAATTACAGAATGACCGCCATCAGAAGTGGTCCACATACTTGCAACAATTCCATATCAACATCAAGTATAATACAGGAAGCACCAATGGCATCGTTGATTGCCTCAACTTCCCTCCAGTTGCAACACTTACCACAGTTCTAAACTCTTGCGGCCACGAGACCTCTAGGTGGCCCCAACTATATGAGAGAGATCATGACTTCTCTACCACCTACCAGATGTTGGGCGCAAACATAACTATCATTGATTTCCATCTTCAGGATGGGTTGTTGTCCCATTTGGGCCATATATGCATTCCATCAAGCGAGAGAGAGAAGCTGAATTGGGAAGCCCACTACAATCAGGTGGAAAGACACTTCAGCATCGAAAAGAGAGTAACAGTGTTTCAACAACATTTCTATTACCTGAAAATTTGACAGGATGCCAACAAGTATATCAGGTCCTGCACTTCCTACGCCATTTCCAAGACGACCATTAAGAAACAAGACCTGTACACTCCTTTTCCTACTTCTGAAAGGACCTGGGAATCCATATCAATGGACTACATGTCTAGACTTCCGTCAACCAAGCAGAGAAATGACAATGCTTTTTGGGTGGTTGATCATTTTTCTAAAATGGCGATTTTGGTTTCCTGTAACAAGAGCATCACATCAGAGGCCACTGCCAAGCTATTCTTCAAACGAGTGTGGGTCCATTTTGGGATACCAAAAACCATCATCTCATATCAGGATAGTCGATTCCTCAACACATTCTGGTAGAGCCTCTAGTCACTGTTGGACACCAAGCTCACCAAATCCACTGCCTTCCACCCCCAGACGGATGGTCAAACCGAGGTCATCAACTGGATGATCATGAATATCTTGCGCATGCTCAATTACAAGCATCCCCGCACATGGGATGAGAGTCTCCATTATGTTCATAGTAGCTACAACAGAGCCCTACATAGTTCAACCGACCACAACCTATTTCAGGTGGGGTTGGGATTTCAACCATTGGGTCCCATGGATGTTTCACTACCCTTTGCGGCCACCCAGGTAGACTCGTTCAATGCTCAATCTTAAGCTGAAAAAGATACTAGGTTCATTGAGTAGAGAAAACACATCTTCCAACAGGTTCATGATATTTTACAGAAGTCCAATGCCAAGTACAAACAACGCCACGATCAACACCTGGTGCCACACAAGTTTCAGGTGGGAGATAAAGTTTGGTTGAACTTGCAAAAGGAATGCCTTATGGGGCCGAATCAAAATATTCATGCACTCCACTATGGAACTTACACCATCACCAAGGATTTGGGTGATAACTCTTTTGATCTCAACATTCCCCCCTTCCTTGGCTTGCATCCAATATTTAATGTGGACCTCCTTCGATCATATTTTCCACCATTATTGGAAGTCTCATAGATAACAAAACAATTCACACTAATAGAGCTCAACCCTGACTGCATGGAACATGCATCCACTGATCAAATCATGGAAAAATAGGTCAAGGGCACTCACCAACAAAGGATCCAACTTTATTAGGTTGTCAAAGCAGGGAAACTCTTGCACTGAGGCAAGTGGCTCACTCGGGGCCAAATTCAACATAAACTTCCTCATATTATGGGGGAAATCAACGAAATGGAGACCATTGCTTCCTAATGGGGTAGGATTTATCCAGGTGTATATCTGTGGCCACCCACCTATTCCAACTGGCCCATCTTGGCAGTTTCTCAGTTTGGCATTTTTTTTCTAGTTTTCGGGTCCTGAACATCTGGCGCTGTTTTTTAGGCCCTAAACAACGTTTTTAGGGATCACCACATTAAAAATATAGGTAGAGTTAGATTTTGATGACATAATGTGTATTCCTCAGATAGACCTTTCCAATAGGCTACCGTGCGCCTAAAACGAAGATCGTATGCAAAATTTACAACCCCATGAAGTTGATGTACCAACTTACCCCAACGGGGCCCACATGACTTTTGGCGCTTCATCTCCCAGGGTTAGGTTTTTGGAATTCATATTTATTGTAAAAAGGTTTTAAGAGTCTCATTGTACTCATATTCTTGCGAATGAGCGTAGTCGTCACATCTCTTCTCAGAGATAAGCTGCCACCATTCTAGCAATCTTGTTTCAGTTTGCATTTTACAGTTTCAACATATTTCTTATTTAATAAAAGTCAAGTTTTACTGTATCTCTGTTATTAATCACCATTTCACTGTGTTAATATTATAAATTTGTGTTTTCATTTCATTCCACTCATAAATTCGGATCATTCTTCATGAAGAATGAATGTGTCTTCACCCTCTACCTTGACTTGCCTTTATACTGTAGATGAAACCCTAATCTACCAAAACCCTAATCTCTCGGTGAGATCAGTGCTTGAGATTATTCTAAATAACTAATGCATTAAAAATGCACTTCATTAGACTAAAAAACCAATTAAAAATCACTTTATATACAAAGTGAATTACAAAATAGATTTGACTTAGACGACCTCATGCACGTTTGACACAAAACCTGTGTGGAAGTTCCTATTTGAGCTACAAACATCAACACTCCCTCTTAGCAAGGAAGGAGTTCTGCACCGGTCCAAGTTTGTCCTTGAATGCTTCAAACTTCCATTTTTATAAGGGATTGGTAAAAATATCTACAACCTACTAATCCATGGGTACATATTGGACCTTCATTACTCCTTTTTGAATCTCATCTCGAATGAAGTGATAATTGATCTCTATGTTCTTGGACCTGTCATGAAATACTACATTCTCAGATATTTTGATAAAAATTTGATTATCATAGTAAATGACTATGGGATCCAACTCCTGATCAAATAATCATGCTAGTAACTTTTAAATCCATATGGCTTCACAACTAGTGGTACTAGTTGCCATATACTCTGCCTCTACTAAGCTAAGTGCCACTGAAGTTTGCTTCCTATTGAACCAATATATCATCACTGATTCGAAGCTAAAGAAACATATTGAGGTGCTCTTCTTGTCTGTTGCAATGTCTGCCCAATATGAGTCTGTATACCCCTGAAACTTCACCTCACCATCTCCAAGATATCTCATCCCATACTCCACTATGCCTCTCAAGTATCTGAGAATATGTTTTTTTTCTACCCAATGATGATGCCTCGACTCCAACATGAATTGGATCAAGGTGTTCACTGCAAAACATATATATGGCCTAGTGTTGACTAGATACATCAAGGAACCTATTAGTTTCCTATACAATGTGGGATGCACCATATTTGAATTTGAAGTAGTGACCTTTTTTAGATTAGTGATCATATGCATCGTCATGGGTCTACAATCCTCCATTCAAAATCTCTTTAGGACCTATGTTTCATACTTACCTTACCTAAGGAAAACTCCCCTGGTATCTACCAAACCTCCAACCCCAAGAAGTAATGCACCATGTCGATTTCCTTCATCTTGAACTCAACTACCATGTCTACGTTGCACCCTGCAATGAAATTCTCTAATCTTGTAAGGAACAAGTCATCTACATACAACACCAAAGTGAGTTGATCAACCTCAACAAATATGAAATACAAGTTGGGATCTACTTCACTTTTGGTGAATCCCATACTTTGCAGGTATCCATTGATCTTGGAATACCATGCTCTCAGTTCTTTCTTGAGTCCATACATAACCTTTTTCATCTTTCAAGCATGGGACTCATTCCCACTGATCTAAAATCCCCGAGGTTTCTCTATGTACACTTCTTCCTTAATTATTCCATTGAGGAAATTTGTCTTTACATCCATCTAATGTATCCTCCATCCCATAAGGGAGACTAAGGACATCACTTCTCTAATCAAAGTGTACCTAGGGATTGGAGAGAAACCATCCTTGTAGTCCTCCCTCCTTCTGGAAGAACTCTCTCGCCACAAATCTTGCTTTGTACTTCTCAATGTTTCCATCTGCAACATGCTTGATCTTGTAGAACCACCTGGAGCTGACTACTGACTTCCCCTCTAGTCTTGGTCCAGTGTCCCATACATAATTCTTCGTGATGGAGGTGTACTTGTAATATACCAGATATAAAAATTATGTAGAACACAAATAAAATGCTAGAAATGGCAGAATAACAACAATATAACCAGAACAATCACCACAATAACATTGAAATGATATGAGAATAACAATAGAAATAACACTTTGATTCTGATAGCAATGTTCATGGGCCTCTTCGAGGGGGAAACCTCTGGTTGAGAAGATCTCTATTACAATAATATCCAAGCTAGGGTTCTCATACCCTCGACTCCTATTTATACTAAATGTGTATATCAAAAGAAGCATCTAGAGGAAGATCCTTCTAGAAGCGGAAGCTTCTATTAGGTCTTATTACATTCGACTTATTTTATTTTATTGCAAGGCCTTATTAATATTGACCTTTATTACATCTGAATATATTGTTCTACCTATGTGCGGGTTAGGACCCTAACATGTCCTCCCCCTTAAAAACAACCTTGTCCTCAAGGCATGAGATGTGCAAATTGCTGCAAAATGGTAGCTAGTTACCAAGTGGCATCTGTTGGAGTTGTATCTTTCCAATGTACTAACACTTCCTTGATAGTTCTCTGATACAAGCGACACTCACGCTGGTCCAAAAATGCTTGTGGATGTAGCCAAATGGATCCTTCTTCAGCTAACTCGGGAAGGTTGGTTTGAATTTGGCACTTAGTTCCAATCACCTTCTTTAAGCATGAAACATGAAAACGTGATGTAGCTTCGAATGGCTAGGCAAAGCTAACTGATAGGCCACCTGTCCCACACACTTGAGAATGGTATAAGGACCATAAAATTTGGGTGCTAGGTTCTGACAATGCTCGACCTTGAGGGAATTTTGCTTGTAAGGTTGCAGTCGAAGAAACACCTGATCCCCTTATGCAAATTGAAATTCAGAGCGACCTTGATCTGCCTATTGCTTCATGCGATTCTGTGCCATGACCAAATTCTCTTTGAGGGTATAGAGAATAGCCTCTTGAACTGTAAGTGTTTGGTCAGCCACCTGGACCTTTGAGACACTAGGTAAGTATGAGATAACTGAAGGTGGCTTCTGCCCATATACCGCTTCAAAAGGAGTCATGCGTGTAGCTGTATGGTATGAAGTGTTGTACCACCATTTAGCTAGGGGTAACCATTAAGCCCACTAATTTTTCTTTTTCGAGGAAAAACACCTCAAATATGTTTCCAAACACTTGTTGACAACTTCCGTTTGACCATCAGTCTGGGGATGATAAGTTGTGATGAGATGCAATGGGGTGCCTTGTAGCTTGAACAGTTCTTGCCAAAAATTTCTTGTGAAAGTTGGGTCGCGATCATAAACAATAGAGTGTGGCATGCCATGAAGCTTAAAGACCCGATCCATGAAAATTTGAGCCACCGTGGATGCTGTAAATGGGTGTTGAAGAGCGCAGAAATGAGCATACTTGGAAAGGCGATCAACAACCACCATGATGAATGATTTATTTCCCGATTTGGGTAAGCCTGTAATAAAATCCATAGAGATATCCCTCCAGATAGCAGGTGGAATCGAAAGCGGTTGTAGTGTGCCTAGAGATTTGACTGCTTCTCCCTTGTTGCGTTGACACACATCACATTCAGCCAAGAGTACCCTGGGGAAGCTGGAGCATTGGACTGCAATTGTTGGATCATATGCGAACTTTTGGGATCTTGTATCCATTCCTGGCAAATGGCTTGGAGCCAATATGGTACAATGAAGAAAATAGAAGAAAGGGATCCTTTGTCTTCATATTTTTGGGAAAGTGCATCTGCAACCACATTGTCTTTTCCTTTCTTCTAAATGATCTCATAATCATATCCAAAGAGCTTCGTCACCCATTTTTGTTGCTCTGGGGAGGAAATGCGTTGTTCCAGAAAATACTTGAGGCTTTGATGGCCTGTCTTAATTTGGAAGCGTTGCCCCAATAGATAAGGGCGCCACAGATCAACGACATGCATAATAGCCAACATTTCCTTTTCATAGATTGATTTGCCCAAATTTATTTTGAGATAGTTGCTTGCTGGTAAAGGCCAAAGGCCGACCCTCTTGCATAAGGACAACACCAATTCCTTTCCCTGAAGCATCACATTCCAAGACAAAGGTCTTTGTGAAATCAGGAAGGACCAGGACTAGAGTGGTGCGCATGGACATCTTCAAGGTTTGAAAAGCTTGAGAAGGGGTTGGAGTCCAAGTGAAAGAGTTCTTTTTTAGGAGAGCAGTGAGAGGTGCTGCAATCTTCCCATAATTCTTAACAAACTTGCGATAATAACCTATTAAGCCCAAGAATCCATGCAAGATATTGAGAGTATTTGGGTGAGGCCAGTCTTTCATAGCTTCAATATTTTTAGGATCCACCTTGATATCGTCCTTTCCAACCAGATGACCCAAGTACTCTACTTCTAAGGCACCAAAAGAACATTTAGACTGTTTCAGGAAAAGTTGGTGCTGAGAGAGTAGATGGAGAACTCGATCCACATGAGCAAGATGGTTTTTCTAGGTTTTGATATAGATGAGGATATCATCAAAGAAAACTATAACAAAATGATGTAGAAAAGGATGAAAGACATGATTCATGAGGCTTTGGAAGGTGGAGGGGGAATTACACAAGCCAAAGGGCATGACCAAAAACTCGTAGTGGCCCACATGAGTTCTAAAGGCAGTCTTGGCAATGTCTGCCTCTTTCATACGTATCTGGTGGTAGCCTGAACAAAGATCAAGTTTAGTAAAGAATTGGGTGCCACTCAATTCATCCAGAAGGTCATCAATGACAGGAATGGGAAATTTGTCTTTAATGGTAAGTTTATTGAGGGCACAAAAGTCAGGACACATTCACCAAGAACCTTATTTCTTCAGGACCATGACCACATGAGAAGAGTAGGGGCTCGTACTAGGGTGGATAATGCTTGCATTAAGGAGTTCCTGGACCATTTTCTCAATTTCATTTTTTTGGGAAAAGGGGTGACGATACATGCAAATATTGGGAGGAAGGCTTCCGGGTACAAGGGTAATGGAATGATCATGAAAACCACGGGAAGGAGGGAGTCCCTAAGGAGTGGAAAATACCACTTGATGTTTAGAAAGGATGGCTTGGAGGTCTTGCGGCACCGAGGGTGTCTCTGTTGCTTGTTTGGCATGGAGTTGGGAAATAACACCAGAATGACCTTTTTTGAGCAGCTTTTCCATGCGATGGGAACTAATGATCTCAGGTGAACTGATGGTGATGCCTTGGAACTTATATTGGTGGCCCTCCTGGTCAAATTGCATGGTTAATTCTTTAAAATCCATGAGAATGGGACCCAAATTCCTTA
>ML803739.1:26154-47620 GCA_009831015.1 Picea engelmannii
TTTTTTAAAGGTGTTTTAATTTAGTTTAGTTAAATATGTTGTATTTTAAATGTTAATGTATTTTTGTCTTCATTAAAAAATATATATTCGTGAAGATTTTCTCTTTTTCTCTTTATTTATTTTTTAATGTAAATTTAAGAAAAAAAAAAGTTAGTAAATAAATTTTCAAGTGACCATTTAGGATCCAATTTTGGGTTTTTTTATTTGTGTAGGGATTTGTTGTCAAGGCCACATTTTGTATTAGGTCGTAATTAGCTATAATTTTAACGTTTAGAAAAAACATGTTGCTTTAAGTAGCGACATGTTTTTATTTAGGTGTTGATTTTAAGGTTTTTCTAAGCAACTATTTTATGTTTTAAGGCCATGCTTGAAAAAGGTTGTAATTTTGACCCAGTCAGGAAAATCGGTGCTATCGATAGCACCATGTTTTGATTTGGAGGTTGATTTTAGAGTTTTTTTGAGGAACCATTTTATCCTTTAAGCCCATGC
The DNA here is from genome assembly GCA_009831015.1 of Picea engelmannii. Taxonomy (NCBI): domain Eukaryota; kingdom Viridiplantae; phylum Streptophyta; class Pinopsida; order Pinales; family Pinaceae; genus Picea; species Picea engelmannii. The sequence goes on from ML803739.1 coordinate 26,644, forward strand.
TTGAAAAAAGTTCTAATTTTAACTCGGTTACAAAAAATGGTGCTACCGGTAGCACCACTTTTTGATTTGGGGGTTGATTTTAAAGTTTGTTTGAGAAGCCATTTGATTCTTTAAGCCCATGCCTGAAAAAAGTTGTAATTTTGACCCGGTTACAAAAAATGGTGCTACCGGTAGCACCACTTTTTGATTTGGGGGTTATTTTTCATGTTTTTTATGCAAAAATATGGGTTTTAAGGGCTAGAGTTCTTGTTTTGAGGTCACAATTCTCATTAAGTTGGTAACTATGTTTTATAGGATAACTCAACCGCAAAGCGTCTTTTTATGAGGGCTTTCAACATAAGGGGACCACATTGAATTTCATCCATTTGTACTTCCTATCAACCATGGAAAGACAATAATGAGTCATCTTTACATCAATCCAAATGGAATAACCCATGACAATACATCACTATGACATTGCCCCTTTGTCATTGATTCTATGCATGAACACATGATCCAACGATCAATACATTAATGCATCCATCCATCTATGCATCATATATCAATGACAACACATCAATCCATATTCATTTATGCATGACATCATTTATGCATCATATATCAATGAAAACACATTGATCCATCTTCATCTATACATTACTTCATTTATCAATGACTTGACATCCATTCATTTACAACAATGCCAATACATACTTCATCAATATACTATGACAAAACATTGTTCCTTTGACATCAATCATTTGACATCAATGACAACATGATCCAACACTCACCCTGGCTATTTCTACCACAAAGGTTGAGTATATTGCAACAAATGATGCATGCAAGGAGATTCTTTGGATGAGGAGGTTCTTAGAGGAACTAGGTGCGTAGCAAGAAAAGTATGTTCTAGATTGTGATAGCCAAAGTGCAATCCATCTAGCCAAAAATCTCGCCTTCCATTCTAAGACAAAGCACATCAATGTTAGATATCATTGGATTCGCCAAGTGCTAGATGATGGGCTATTATAGTTGTAGAAAATACACACGAAAGACAATCCAATTGATATGTTAACAAAGATTTTTCCAAGGGATAAGCATGAGCTTTGTAGAATCTTGGTTGATCTAATGCAAACTTGATGAAGATATTTTGAGATTGGATCAATAACAAGGAGATAGAAATTATAGCAACAATATTCACCTAGGACTCTATTTGGTCTCAAGTGGGAGATTGTTGTATGTGAGACCAAATAATAAAATAATTGTATTTCTCGAATTTTTAGAACCTCCATGATGCACTTTTATATAGGTTTCTCCATTATTCTATCTTCTCCTATGAGAGCCTATATGTATTCTTTCTCTCACATTAAATGTACAAGCAGGTAGATCAAGAAGAAGGTGTAGAGATGAAGCAGAAGGAATAGAGTTGAAGCTTGATGTATTTATTTTCTAATAAGAAATAAAGGTTGATCTTTTCTGTCATTTATCTTATTACTTATCTTAGATCTATGTGACTATATTTCATATCTAGATCTTTTAGCTTCACATGGGTTAGAAATCTATATAATTACGCTCCATATCTATTCATGATAATATCATATCTATATACTTGTGCATTAAATTTATAGAATTTTATTTTAGATCCATTATTCTATAATTATAAATATGAGATCTATATAATTATAGAATTTTATGTATTCTTGGTCTCACATAAAATGTACAAGCAAAAGTAGATCAATAAGAAGGTGTACAAATGAAGCAAAAGGAGTAGATTTGAAGCTTTATTATTTGTTAATCCTATCCTATGGTATATTGTTCTTTTCTTATTAGTTATCTTAGATCCGTGTGAGTGTATTTCAGATCTAAATCTTTCAGTTTCAGATCTATTCATGTGGGTTAAAAATCTATATAATTATACTTCGGATCTATTCATGATAATATCAAATCTATATACTTATGTATTAGATCTATAGAGTTTTATTTAGATCTATTGTTGATTATTATTGATTGTTGTTTTTAACCTATTATAAATTATGAATTATGGAAAGAACTAAAGAAATTCAAAGATAGTTTATGGGAAGAACTTTCTCTTAATATTGGAAAATACTATATGGGCACATTTCTAACTATTTACTAAAATTTAAAAGATTTTTCTATTTTCCCAACCTAATCAATGAGATATTTTAAGTTGAAGATACTTTAGTAGGTAGGGGTCTCATGACGGGTTGTGATGCAGGAGCATCTCTCCACATCAGCTAGCCAGCCATCCAGCCACGTCAGCGAATTCAGGTCGTGTGTTGAAGAGAGGCACAACCTCATTTGAAATCTGAATTCAATGTAATTAAATGCTTAGGCTGTTGAGTTGTGAAGTTGTGCCTTTGTGCAGGCTGTAGATAATATAGGTATTCAATGTTTTGTATGGCTGAGATCTAGATCCAGATAGTGGACTAGACAGCCCATTCAATGTAATTGAATAGGGTAGGTAGATTGGGGGGAAGAGCTCTAAGAGCCCCCTCAAGTAAAAGAGATTGAGAGTATCTCTTTAGTAGTTAGTCAAGGGAGAGATAGAAGAGTAGAGAATCTATGAGTAGAGAGCAGAAGAGAGGAGCCGAGACCTTGGTACAGGCCGTGCTCGAGAACACCATGTAAATACAGGCATTTGCCATATTTAATACAAAGAGTAGTTTTTCCTACATGACTCTGTGTTGAATGGATGTCTGTGAGTGTTCTATTATATGATATGAATGTATGTTGTAGATGTATGTTAGGCATTTGTAGGAGTTCTTGATTTCAGGATTGAGAAGTCTTTGAGGCTTCACACCAGGAGGGTGTGACAGAACACTGCGGGTTCTGATAGCCGTACACAGAAGTTGCATTTCTGAACTCTGCGGAGCCAGACAGAGATGTGCCAGGTGGGCACAGAAGTTGAAATCATCAACTCGGAAGGAAATACCTCAAGGTTGTTGAACACCTTGGAAGCAAGGCTGTGTGGGAGAAGACACAGTTGCAAACGGAAGCTCTGAGGAGTTTTGTGAAGCTCTTCCAAGTGGGCATTAAGAAGGTGCAAGGAGTGCACAAGAGGACAGAACTGTTGAACGTTCTATGAGAAGATACTCTGCCAGGAGGGCATTGAGACATTGTGCAGACAAGCACAGAAGAGAAGAGAACTCTTTGAGTTCTGGAAATTAGAGAAAGAGTCCACTGAGGGATCTTCACAGGGTTGTTGAACACCCTACAGACTCAGCAAGGGGTTGCTTGAGCAGAATGATAGCCAGGAGGGCATCCATACTTCTCCATCTGAGGGAGAAGGAAGAAGGATAAAATCCCTTAGGGGTCTGAGCGTGGGAGAGGCTCAGGAGAGATAGCACTGTGTGTGCGTGAAGACTTTGCAGGAGTGCAGACGTCGAAATCCTTCAAGGATTTGAAAGGAACAAGATCAGGAGGAATAGCGCCATCGAAGAGCACAGGCGAGGACTCAGATTGTGGAGCTCGCAGAGAAAGGGAGCAAAGGTTGAGGCCTTTGGCTTTTGAAATCCTTACAAGTCTGGAAGAGAACGCGCAAAAGCTCGGGAGGAGCAATATCGGTCGTCAGATCAGCCGATAGATCTTGGACCGTCGTATTTCCCACGTCCAGGAAGGAGCAGGAGGAGCGCATAGGAAGAACGGATCTAGACCGTTGGATCTTGATCCAGAGACCCGACAACTGTCGGATCTGTCGTGAGTTATACGGTGTTTAAACCATCGGGAATAGCCGAGGAGTAAAGTCCCAATAGGCATCGAGATATCGACACTCGGGATATCGGGGATATCGAGAACATGAGGAGAGTCACTCCACACCCAAAACCCCGAATTAGCGAGGTTTGATCTGAGCCGTTCGTTTGGGAGCGGACGTGTGTCGCGAGATTTCCCACATCGGGGACTCGAACATCGGAGGACAGAAGGGGAAGTCCTTCAACTTCGCGAGCGGCGAAGTGGCGAGAAGACTAGGAGCCGTTCATCTGAGGAGGATAGGTGGCAGAGATTGAAAGATCTTGTGAACTCAGAAGTTCGTAGGGTGAGAGCCCAAATATTGGGTGCTCCAAGTCGCAAAGATGTGAGGAGAGAGAAGAAGAATAGCCATTGGATCTGGGTCGTAGGAGGACCGTTGGATCGGGAACCCCATCGCCTATCGCGCATTCAGGGGTTCGGAGGTTGAGAGGGGTCACTTTCGACATCAGAAGTCGCGAAGTGCCGAGAGCGGAGGCTCGCGTGGACACATGGCAGAGCCATAAGGTGAGGCCCGCGTGGTTGACGGGTGGACACGCATTGCCTAGAGAAAGGAGTCAACACTCCGTTGAATTCTTGCATCTCGAGGATTCGCGGGATAAGAGTGTGAAGGCTTGACGCTTCAACCTGCGAGGTTGCGAAAAATGAAAGCGTCAAGGGAGGAGTCAACCTGGCGTTGACCTATCACGTCTCGGGAGATTGTAACCGGAGGGCACGAGAGTTCGACTCATGAACTCACGAAGGTGCGAGTTGCGAGAGGCGTTGATATTTAATACCTAGCCTATGGTTACATGTGGGGAGGGTGTTGACAAGGAAAGGAGCCATAACCATATCGCCGGTTCGGGTATCGCAAGATTGGAAAGGAAGAGTCGGAAGCTTTGACTCACGAACTCGCGAGATTTAGTCCGATCTCCCGATTGTAAAGAGGAGATATCGTGGAGAGTTTGTTGTGGGTACGGATTTCCCGATAGGGAAATAGAAGATCCTTAGTGTTCTTCGGGCCAGTACAGAAGAGAAGATCCTGTGAGCGGACATGCCCGCAGGCGCGTGCCTGCGTCAAGTGGTATCAGAGCTAGAAATCTGTTTGTATATTTCAAGCAGAGGGAGAAGACAGAGCGTTGGAGACTCTGTGGTGATTGGTTGCAGGTAGGCAGCAATCAAGAAGACAGTCAAGGAGACTGTAGGAGGAGGAATATGGAAACACTCTTAGTACGGAGTGACAGCGACAGGTTTGCTAGGAAAGCGGAGAGAGACAACAACATGGCTACTGAAGGCCATAGGCATGCTGGGAGGAAGAGCAAAGCAGAAAAGATTACAGAAATGGATAAAGAGCTCGCTGAAATAAGGGCCGACATAGAAAAGCTCGAACTACGGATGCGACAGGATAAGAGGTCGAGATGGATGCGCGAATGGCCCATGAGGAAGGCAAAAGAAAAATGGCCAGTCAAAGAGTTGATGGTCATAAGACAGCGAAGGATTTTGAAAGGGTGGTTGAGGTATGCTGGAAACCTCAACGAACCTGAGGAGATGATTCAGGTATGTGAACCAGAGACTGGGAGAGGTCTCAATGGTGAAGAGAATGAATTGGGATCAGCTGAGGATCTCAAGAACTGCCAGGTGGGAAGAGAAGAAATTTCAGTTTTCCAGGTGGGCAGGGATGAGCAGATGAGACTATATGAGGGTCTCATGAACTCAGAAGTGAGTCGGAATCGGCCAGAAGAGCTGACAGAGAAGATGAACTCAGAGGTGAGTTTGGATCATCATGTGCAGCTGACATAAGAGGAGGATCTGGGGGATCTTCTGATGATTGGGGAAACTCAGATATTCCTACCATTTTCCTAGGGGGAGGCAGAAGTCTGTGTTGCAAATGGTGCAGCAACAACAGCAGAACAGTCAGCTATGACTGTTAGGAAAGATGAGGGATTGGAGCAGACTTTGGAAGCTACCCAAGCAGATGAAGAAAATGAGCATTCTGAGGAGTGTCTCAATGCATTCAGCCAGGAAGCTGAGGAAGTTGTAGCACTAAAGCTGACAGCAGAGGAAGCAGAAGAGGATGATGAGAATTCTGAGGAATGGATCAGTATTTTCAGCCAGGAGACTAAAAAGAATGCAACATGGGAGTTTGCAGCAGAAGAAGAAGAAGGGGCAGATAGCATTAGTTTGGCTGATCTGTGGGAACAGATTGAAGCCCTAGAAGAGAAGGTGAAGGTGCAGAGCATGCACATCCAACAGGTGAGGTTGGAAGCAGATGATGAACAAGGCATGGGAGGTCACAATGATCTACCCATGTGCCAAAAAAATTTGCAGCTGAGGAGACTGCAAAGACAAGGCCAGCCATTGGAGCGGCTGGACCAAGTGATAGAAGACATCAGAAGGCTGATGTTGAGGTCAGCAGAAACTGCCAGCAAGGAAAGGTTGGGCAGAAAGGAAGTAGTAGCAGTAGCGTAGAAGCAGCAGCAGCAGCAGCAAGATGGAGCAGATGAACAACTCCAGAGGATGATTTGGGATCTAGGAGGATTTCCACAACTGAGATGGGAAGCTCATGAGCAGGAGCTCATGAATTTTGTAGTTGAGGAGTATGATGCAGGAGCATCTCTCCACATCATCTAGCCAGCCAACCAGCCACGTCATCGAATTCAGGTCGCGTGTTGAAGAGAGGCGCAACCTCATTTGAAATCTGAATTCAATGTAATTAAATGCTTAGGCTGTTGAGTTGTGAAGTCGTGCCTTTGTGTAGGCTGTAGATAAGATAGGTATTCAATGTTTTGTATGGCTGAGATCTAGATCCAGATAGTGGACTAGACAGCCCATTCAATGTAATTGAATAGGGTAGGTAGATTGGGGGGAAGAGCTCTAAGAGCCCCCTCAGGTAAAAGAGATTGAGAGTATCTCTTTAGTAGTTAGTCAAGGGAGAGATAGAAGAGTAGAGAATCTGTGAGTAGAGAGCAGAAGAGAGGAGCCAAGACCTTGGTACAGGTCGTGCTCGGGAACACCGTGTAAATACAGGCATTTGCCATATTTAATACAAAGAGCAGTTTTTCCTGCATGACTTTGTGTTGAATGGATGTCTGTGAGATGTCTATTATATGATATGAATGTATGTTGTAGATGTATGTTAGGAATTTGTAGGAGTTCTTGATTTCAGGTTTGAGAAGTCTTTGAGGCTTCACACCAAGAGGGTGTGACAGAACACTGTGGGTTCTGATAGTCGTGCACAGAGGTTGCATTTCTGAACTTTGCGGAGCCAGACAGAGATGTGCCAGGTGGGCACAGAAGTTGAAATCATCAACTCGGAAGGAAAGACCTCAAGGTTGTTGAACACCTTGGAGGCAAGGCTGTGTGGGAGAAGTCACAGTTGCAGACATAAGCTCTGAGGAGTTCTGTGAAGCTCTGCCAAGTGGGCATTGAGAAGGTGCAAGGAGTTCACAAGAGGACATAACTGTTGAACGTTCTGTGAGAAGATACTCTGCCAGGAGGGCATTGAGACATGGTGCAGACAGGCACATAAGAGAAGAGAACTCTTTGAGTTCTGGAAATTAAAGAAAGAGTCCACTGAGGGATCTTCACAGGGTTGTTGAACACCCTGCAGACTCAGCAAGGGGTTGCTTGAGTAGAAGGATAGCCAGGAGGGCATCCATACTTCTCCATCTGAGGGAGAAGGAAGAAGGATAAAATCCCTTAGGGGTCTGAGCGTGGGAGAGGCTCAGGAGAGACAACAATGTGTGTGCGTGAAGACTCTGCAGGAGCGTAGACGTCAGAATCCTTCAAGGATTCGAAAGGAACAAGCTCAGGAGGAACAACGCCATCAAAGAGCACAGGCGAGGACTCAGATTGTGGAGCTCGTAGAGAAAGGGAGCAAAGGTTGAGGCCTTTGGCTTTTGAAATCCTTCCAAGTCCGGAAGAGAACGCGCAAAATATTGGGAGGAGCAATATCGGCCATCGGATCAGCCGATAGATCTTGGACCGTCAGATTTCCCACGTCCAGGAAGGAGTAGGAGGAGCGCATAAGAACGGACGGTCGGAATTCTATAAGGAGAATTCGCAGATTTCCATGAGTCGTCAGATCTCACGAAGGAGAAGGGGAGATACTGCAAGTATTCCCGAAAGGATTCAAAGCTCAGGAGGGGCAGAACCGTTGATCCGAGCCACAAGGGTCATTGGATCTACGCGTGGATTCACATATCGGAGTTTCGTGATATGAAACTCCGTAAACTCGCCACAGAGATCGCGAAATCGCGAAACGCGATATCCTGACAGCCAAAGATTTGTGTGGGGCCACAGAAGTCAGAGTGGAGGACAGGTGGCACGAGCTATCAGAGTTTCGTGGCGAGAGGGCCCAAAACATATGCATTAGGATTTGCGATACCACGAAATCCAAAATGCCGAAGAGGTGAAGCATTGAATAGTCAACTCGCGCGTGTATTGGGGTTTCAGCGTATCGGGACTCGGGAGTCAAAGAACCGAGTTGCTCGACACCGCGAGTGTCGAGATCCCGATAGAGAAAGTTCCGACAAGGTAAAGGAAATGGTCAGCGTTGACTGTATCGGCATTCGAGGATTCGAGAGTGCAGTGCTTGACCATTGGACTCGCGAAGTCGCGAGTTCCGATTCCTCGATAAGTAAAGAGAGAGGGATCGCGCGAAGAGATCTGTGGGTGCAGATTTCCCGATATGGAAATAGAAGGACCGGTTAGTGTTCTTCGGGCCGAGGAAAGAGAAGATCCTGTGAGCGGGCATGCTTGCAGGCACGTGCCTACGTCAGGTTGGGTCTCCTTTGGAGCTTAAGATTTTTGGCTTTGGAGCTTAATCTTTTTTCTTTTGCTCATGGAACTTTTGGTTTTTGTTCATCAATGACATCACAAACTATTATTGTAACTCCTCTTCTTTAAATTGCTTCCATGGCATGGCATTTATTGTAACTCCTCTTCTATAAATTGCTTCCATGGCGTGGCGTCTATCCTAATAGACATAACTCTTAAGAGATCAATTTTTTTTTAACAACTCTTTGATGTTTTATCATGTCAACAATTTGGAATTATTATCCCACATAAATTGGTATCAAACTTGCGTTAAAACCGTGTGATACCCAATTAATAGAGACCACTTACAAGACTTCCAATTAAACTCATAAGGCACACCATCTATTATTAAAAACAAACACACAAAACATAACATTAAAAACAAATTCACAAACACTAAGCATACAAAACTAGTAAATTAAAACTTCAAACACACAACACAATAATGGAAACAAATTCACAAACAATAATGATATCAGCCTCTTAAGTTAAAACTTCAAACAGTACATGCAAGCCTTAATGAGTTACAAACTATGACAAAACAATCATATGAGCTATGCCTTTCTCATAAGACCAAAATTACTTGCCGATCTTAGTCTTCCCTGGGTTTGACAACGGCCATCACCACTATGAGTTCATTCGAATTTTCCTCTGACTTTGTTTCTTCTTCGTCAAGCTACGTGAGCTCTTGTGCCTCTGTGCCCGCTTATATCTCAACTTCTTCACTTCTAAGTGAAGTCTGAATATTGAGAACCTCCCTTTTCTTCCCGTCCCTCCCCTCTTTTCTTCTTTCACATTTAATTTTCCTCAATAAACCAACGTCCAATAAGTACATTAATCTGATGCAATTAAATATTTCATGTGCATTTTTTTTTAGAGGTTTGGTTTCCTGCTACGCATAAAATTTCATATTTCCTATATAGTTTCAAATTTCAATGGCTCGAGGAGAGAGTCCCTCACCTCCATGCTCCAGCCACTCTATGTCCTGCATGACTCACGCTCCTGTTTGCACCACTGATGAAGTAAGAGATCGAACGACTTGTATGACATATCATCGATATGCGCAGATTGGATGACATGCATTCCTTACCACTAACATTGACAACCATGACATCACTTCCCATCCACAATGAAGAACAATCAAAAACCAAAAACAGATTTGGATCTTATTATTCTGCATTGGTTACAACCAAATAAATTAAGTTAGAAAATGGATAGGGATTTCATTTAATATTCAATTTTTTGTATGAATGAATAAATTCATATAAGCCAGTAGAGGCAAAAAGGACTGTGAGAGACTGAGTGTGTGAGAGACTTGCAAATCTGATGTAATTTTTATAATCCGAATAATAAGACAATCGATGCCTATGCTTGGTGGACATAGCCAAACGTTTGGGTGAACCACGTGAAAATCCTTATGTCTAACAAAAATTAAATCTGTGAAGGTAGGTAAATTTATACATTTCCGCAGGGTGAAGAGACTTACTACTCAACCTTTCGGCCATGGCAGATTGCTGAAATTTCCGCAATTGAGACAAAGGAACAGTGCGTAAATATTTACTGATTTCCGCATTCAACTGTGTCTAGAGGTGCAGACTGGAAACGTGAGGTGCATGTGGCGGCGGTTCCCCTTGGTAAAGTTACGACTCCTCTTCAATATTCGTGTTTGAAATTTTTTAAGGTGAATCGGCCATGAAGTAAATGCTTAAAACGATTAAAGAAGGTGAAGGAATTTCTTAAAAGGTGATTTTGTTTTTTAATTAATTAAAAGGTGTAAAGTCACGTGGGTGGTGGATGAAGTAAAAAATTAAAAGGTGTAAAGTCACGTGGGTGGTGGATGAAGTAAAAAATTAAAAGGTGTAAAGTCACTTGGGTGGTGGATGAAGTAAAAAGGGACTTTTTTAATTGAGTAAATGTTTATTACATTTGAGATTTAATATAATATTAATTAAAAGGCGGGAGTTATAAGGTTTTAAAAGTTAAAGGGTTTTTTGGTTTAAATTATTAAATCTTGTATTTATCTCTTAATCCTTTGTAATATTTGATCAACCATCATATTATCAAGCTTGTTTTTATAAGTTTTGGGTTTATAAATTTCTGATCCAGTTTCTTAAGAAAAAATGGTTAAGATGTAGAGTTCGAAGTTTGAAGTTGAAAAGTTCAGCGGTAAAAACAACTTTGAGCCATGGAAGTTCAAGATGCAGGATTTACTGGTGCAACAAGGGTTGCAAAAAACATTGGTAGGCAAGTCAAAGAAACCAACAGCCATGACAGAATGAGAATGGGAGGATCTCGATGCGAAATCTCTTAGCACCATTCATTTATGTCTAGCGGATGAGGTTCTGTTTAATATTGTAGGAGAGGATACACCATCAGGTTTATGAAGCATGCTGGAAAGTCTATATTTGACGAAGTCCTTGACGAGCAGAATCTACTTGAAGAGACAGCTGTACAGTTTGCGGATGAAAGAAGGTACAAAAGTCGTTGACCATTTAAATACCTTTAATACCCCTATAGTTCAATTGAATAGTATGGAAGTTAAATTCAAAGATGAAGATAAGGCTATTACACTATTGTGTTTGTTGCCTGAGTCTTGGGATAATGTAGTCACCTCTATTAGCTTTAGCTCAACAAATGTTTTAGATTATGACTATGTTGTGGGAGCTTTGTTGGCTGAGGAGATGAGGAGAAAATCTAGTAAATAAACCTCAACTTCAAAGGCGATGTTGATCATAGGTCGAACTAAAGAGAAGAATGAGAGAAGTTCTTTCCGATCTAAGTCAAGACAAAGAAAGGCTAAAGAAAAATGCTAGCGCTGTGGCAAAACATGACATCTCAAAAAAGATTGTTGGAAGAGAAAGGAATCAGAGGAAAACTCTACGAAGGAAGCAAATTTGAATGTAACAAATTAAGGTATAATCAATCACGTTTTATCCATTTCTAGTACTTTACAATATCGAGAAGAATGGCAGTTAGATTCAGGTGCCTCCCACCACATGTGCTCACATAGAAATTGGTTAATTTCTTACCAATCTGTTGATGAGGGTGTAGTGTTTATGAGAAATGGTATTCCCTGTAAAACTGTTGGGGTTGGCAGTATTAGAATCAGGATGTTCGATAGTATTGTTAGGGAATTAACGAATGTTATATATGTACCTGAGCTTAAATCAAAATTGATTTCATTAGGAGTGTTGGATTCTTGTGGATATAAGTATACAGGTCAAGGTGGAGCTCTCATAGTGTCAAAAGGGAATTTAGTAGTGATGAAGGCAACAAAGGTTGATAACCTTTATAAGCTGGAAGGCAGTACTGAAGTGGCATATGAAGTGATAGATGTATCTTCTTGTTTATGGCAGAAGCATCAAGGTCATAAGAACTAGAAAGAATTACAGGTACTGGTAAGAGGTAAATCAGTTCCAGACTTAAAATCTTTGTTTCTGTATTTCTGCTTGTTTTATATCTCTGCAAGTTGTGATGATGGTATAAAGGGATGTTGTGTGTGGGATCCTACTTCTCACAAGGTCATCATTGACAAAGATATTGTATGTATGGAACAACCAAAATGGTTGATTCAAGATCACAACGGTAAATTTATTTGCATGCTAGGTAATTCATTGTATGGCCTAATGGTACCCAGGCAAATGTACAAGATGTTTGAATCCTTCATAGTAAGTCAGAATTTTTCAAAGGGAGGGAATAACTATACAATTTATAGTACATTCACAGTATTGATGTTCTTTGATGATGATATGCTCGATGCAAGTCGAAGCATGGATAAAATCAGTAAGAAAATGACTCAGGTGGACAGGACAATTCAGATGAGGGATCAAGGAGAAGCAAAACAAATTAAGGGCATGAAAATATACAGAGATGGTAATGGTAAGATGTGGTTGGAGTTCAGTATGAACATTGTAAAACCAGTTTCTATTCCTCTTGCTTTCCATTATAAGTTTTCTTCAAGCATAGGGCCTGTTTATAAAGAAGAAAAGGTTATGTCTCATGTAAGTTCAGTAGGAGTTCTGTTGTATGCAATGAAATGGTTAAGACCAGATGTTTCACATGCTAATGATGTTGTCAGATACGTGACAAATTCAGGTGCTGCAATGAAATGGGTGCTTCAGCGTTTGAGAAGCACAAATGTCACCTATAATGGTTACACTAAGATGGTCTCTGATAACTGTAATGTATATTTTACAGGTGTTTTGGATAGGAGGAGACCTATCACTAAATATGTCTCACAACACAGTTGTGGAAGACACGTTGGAGGTGGAGTGACCCCTCAGGAAATCCAAAGTCGTGCAAGTCACACAGGCGAGATCATGAAACCAATTTTATTAGAGAAGTTGCAGTGGTGCTTGGCTTCTCTTGGCTTGCAGAAAAGGTGATGAAAAAAAGGAAGAAGCAAGGTATCAGGTTAATTGTTGTCAAGATGGAGATTGTTGGGATTTGGTGACAACCAATTACCAAAAACAGATTTGGATTCTATTATTCTACGTTGGTTACAACCAAATAGACCAAGTTAGAAAATGGATAGGGATTGCATTTAATATTCAGTTTCTTGTATGAATGTATAAATTCATGGAAGCTCGTAGAGGCAAAAACGACTGTGAGAGACTTGCAAATCTAATGTAATCTCCATAATCCAAATAATAAGACAATCGATGCTTATGCTTGGTGGATGTAGCCCAACGTTTGGGTGAACCACGTGAAAATCCTTGTGTCTATTCTATGTGTGTGATTGTTAATGATCATTGTGAATTGTGTTTTTCGCACTGACAATTCTAACATCCCTCACCTCCATGCTCCAACTACTCTCTGTCCTGCATGACTCACGCTCCTGTCTGCACCATGATGAAGTAGGAGATCGAACGACTTGTATGACACTCACCCGGAGTATGCATGTCATCAATATGCGCAGATTGGATGACATGAATTCCTTACCACTAACATTGACAACCATGACATCACTTCCCATCCACAATGAGGAACAATAAAGAGGGTGATAGGGTTTTGCAGCTAGTAAGGAGAGTGTTCCTTAAAGAGGGTCACAAATTAGGTTTCCACCATGTTTGAATATACTAAGCATATTAAAGAGTCCATATTTCAATGAATCTTTGTGTTCGGGATGAAGGAAGTTGAACGTGCGATAAAGAAAGAGTTTTTATGTGTGCCTCGGGCAAATGTAAAGGTGCTTACAAAATGTTCAAATATGTTTCATCTTTTATGTATAATTCTTATGAACTAAACGTCTGATATTCATTCTACAAAACACGCAAATTGAAGTGAACACATTTCTAATTACTTCAACACTGAATTCTATGAAATTGAAGTGAACATAGTTCTAATTACTTCAACACTGAATTCCAAGAGTGCATATTGATGTTAAGAGGTTACAACTCCTCCTACCGGGTGAAGGATCATCATTTGGTTCCGGAACAACTCAGGATTCCTTCTTTTTACCATGACATATCCGACCCTGGCGATGTAGATGCAGAGTCCAAATCATCCTTATATGCATCATAACTTCCCGCACCTTTTTTTCATCCTTGAAGGACGATGACGAATTGAAAATTTGTACACGCATTTGCATGAAACGATCTATAAATGTTCGAATCAATGACCACTTACAAATGATTGCTACAACAAATCATTAACGTTCTTTATGGATTCAATGATCCTAATCCTCGGCAATATCTCTACCGTCTTTATAATATAGTTTTTTTTTTTAACCATGGGAACAACCTCCCAAGAGTATATTCAACAGCCCGCAAGCCAGATATACCAATAACTTGTGACTCAGTAGGGGCCGAGACGTCCCGAGGCCTACGGAAGTGAACCTCTATCCCAGGGGTCGTCTACCCTTCTAGCCTTGTCACAACGGGCAAATATGAGCATCCCTACCCCCCGCCGGTTTTGACCCTGTGACCTCCCCGGAGATAACACATGTTCTTAACCATTGGGCCCACTCAGGTGGCCAATTGAACACTGACCCATGGGTAACTCTCTAATGCATTAGGGGAACCCAACCTTATTTGAAGAGGGAAGCATCCTTCTCCCCGTAAAGTCTGCAAATCATGGCAGTAGAATACCGATAAGGCTCTCTTATATAGTGGGTAGGATAAATGCCTACCTCCCTTGCCCTAAATTGCTTCTCAACAATCCACCATTTACTTAAATCCTTCTGATAGTCCTTGGCTTTGCTAAAACCTTACCCTATAGCTCTCTCTACTTGCTTCTAAGTGGTAACCTTACCTTGAAGCTAGCTCTGCTCAGCTAGCGCTAGTGATTGATACTTAGACTGATACCGTGCTAGTTGAACATAGTTGTTCTTGTAAATTTATAATGTATTATGTAATGCATTGTATTATCCATTTAGTATAATGCACAATAACCTTGAAGGGGGCAGAAGAAAAAATAGCACATAAAATGCACAGAGAACAAGTGTATTGCTAGATCTGAATGAAATGATTACATTGCCATGTTTTATAGACAGTATGGAAGAGTCTGGATGTCTTGGAGCATTCACAAATCACTGGAATGTCAGTGGAAAGTTCCAGATCATTCACGAGAGATAGAGTGTCGGTGGAATGTTCTGGAGCATTCATGAAAGGCGATGGAGGAATAGTGGTCGGTGGATGTCGGTAGAAAAGAGTCTCGAAGTTTGATAGGTAAAAATTAATACCTCCAACACTCCCCCCTAATTTATACTACTAATTACATCAATATTTTCAATGCCCATTACTTCTCTCAAATACTCAAATTGGTCTTGTGCTAAAGCCTTTGTAAATATGTCTGCAAGTTGCTCCTTTGATCTGCAATGTTTCCTCCTTAACGAATACATGTCTTGGCTAGGTATTATCTGAGTCATGTCATCATATTTAGTTTCTATCTTCACATGGTTGGGATTCCTTCAATTTTCTCCCATTACAATGCTCAAGAAACATCACATCAAGTGGTTTCTTACTGATGCTTTTGGATGACCACGAACCTTGCATGATGGGGAATTTGATTTACACAACACACACTCAATTGAGTTTCATCTTCAAACATTTTTTGCTTCTTCTTTGTACCTGCATTGATTAATGCTCGAAATTTTGCATCTTCCTTTTGCACCTGCAAACAACTAATCATTGATGTCCATATAAAAAGAGATCCATCTACCGAGATACATGGGTACCATTCGTTGTACTCGTCAGTTCTCTAGGTATCCTTTTCACATACGTGGTTCATAAATACATTAGAATCCTTTAGTCATAAATTGGTCCCAACCAACTCACACTATGAGATTACTTAATCTCACATTCCTCCCCTTAATCTAGATCTAAATTCTCCGATCACCATCAAACTTAGATACGAGTACACCTGCCACCCTCGTACTTACCTAATGGTTAATTTCACAGCTTGATGCCACATCCACTCTATGCCTAAGAGGGATACATGCTACATGATCACTCTAATCCATGTAGGCCTGTCTCAACAGGGCTTACTAAACACCTGGGGAATATAGCTTGCCTTGCCTATGGCTAATCTTTACAACTTTGGACCAAAAACCTCTCGGGGAATATAGCTTGCCTATGCCTATGGCTAAGATTTACAACTTTGGACCAAAAACCTTTCGGGGAATATAGCTTGCCTATGCCTATGGCTAAGCTTTACAACTCAAAACCTCTAGGGTGCCGGGTACTACCGATCATGCACCCCCTACAACATATATGCATTATTTCAACATATATGCATCATTTGATCTCAGGTACAAAAATTCCACATTCTGTACTAAATGCCCAACAAATTACAAGCCCATTACATATGCCCATTTACATCTCATCATCAAGCATTAAATAACTTCATTTGGAGTCTTCTTTGTTCTTTACCTCTTCCAACGAGAGTCTTTCTTCCTTGTCTTTCACAATCCATTTTTTGTCTTCTATCACCCTTTTCTTTTGCATATTGTTTTTACACTCTTTGCATCTTACTTTTCCTTTCAATATACTTTATGTATATGTTTCTTGTTGGAGTTGATCAAGATCCAATAAGACAACCTATGACAATGGATTGACAAACTTAATTGACGCGCCACTTGCCATGATTTTACATCACTTAACATTTGATTTGGACTCAAATTTACTCTCACTTTAACTTTAAGTGGCACTCATTTGAATCTTCTTAATGACTTTACATTTCAAGACTCCTTTTCACAAAGCTTTTAGACTCATTCACTTGACCTTCACCTCTCACTTCAACTTTTACAACTTGACTCAATTTTCTCTAAGACCCCATGACCATTCCAAGCACTTTTAACAATGCATTTCACTTCAGCCATATTACAATTACAAAATGAAGCTCTCACCTTACCAAAACATGGAAGACATTTACACCACTTGACTCAACTCTCCCTTGAGACGATGAGACCCACATGACCACATTTAGCACAACAACGCCTCTTCATATCTCTACATCTGCCAAGTTAGCACAAGCCTTAACAACAATAGAGAAAGTAGATTCATTATCGGTTTCTTTAACAACCATATACAAATTTGAAGACAGACCCTACATAAGAAACAAATACAACCCCAATAAAGCTTAATTACCGATTCTCCTGCACTTGTACGAATTGCACTCTTTAAAGAGAAATGAACTTCAAGTAGTGAAAGTAGAGCGAACCACAACCAAGACAACATTGCCATTGTAGTATTTAAAGAACAATATGCCTTCAATAGCCTCAAGCATATACCGTCGAGCTCCCTCGTATCTATTTCTGATCACAGCCTCATCCAACTCATTCTTTCCTTGTCATTTTTCTCCACCAAGCACGTACTGGAATTTTTCCTTGTCGGCAAATAATTTCACAGTACGCTTGCGATTTGAGCAATATTCACCGATTCTCTGTTATTCCTGAACCAATGTTAGCAAGCCTCAACTTCATTAGAGCACAACGACATTGAACACAACAACTCATATTTTGACTATTTGAACAAACTAGGATCTTCTCCAACATGTGATTCTACCTCCGGCTGCACATCTTTATTATAGAAAACATAGCTATCAAATCTGTGTTCACCAAAAGCCCACATTCGACCTACACTAGCGAACCCACTATGTGTAGATGATTCCACCAGCAATTGCACTGGTTGTAGTCAACTCTTCTCGGTCGCCATTGATTCTATCTGCACTCAATCTTCACATAGGGCAACAATTTCTCAGCATCCGTCTACCTCAGCATCGTGCAGACCTCCTCCACTCATCTCTGCCTCTCACGACCCTCTCACGATCTTCAGGCACTCTTTCCTGGTCCTCACGGCTCTCCTGAGCTTTGACTGCTCTTCAACTCTCTGTGAAAGCTTTAACTCCTCCAATGAAGGCTATGGTTTGCATACAGCTCTTTTCCGTTCACCACGCCTTACTCGTACTTGGTAAAAACAATGCTAGGGAGCTGCCTGTACTCCCAACACTTGACCCTTTGATTTATTGGAAACCTCCACTTCGCTCCCTTGATGGTGCCACCGCTTTTGCTCCAACAACAAAAACACAATGGATTTCGCAGATCCTCAGCAATTGCACATAGAAATACCACGATGAAGCGTAATCGTCCCTCATGCACAGGGGCGTAATGGTTCCGGCCTCTCTTTACAGACTCTCTGCTAACCTGGAAGTTGTGGCTTCCTCTCCAACAACTCGCTCACACTTGACGACTCACCTCCACTCATATCTGCACCACTGGGCAACTCCTGTCAGGATCCTGGTCCCTCCCGTGAGGGAGTGAGGCCCAGATCCAAGCTCTGATACCAAATGAAGGGGGAAGAAGAAAAAATAACACAAAAAATGCACAAAGAACAATTGTATTGCTAGATCTGAATGAACTGCTTACATCGCCATGTTTTATAGATAGTATGGAAGAGTCTGGATGTCCTGGAGCATTCACAAATCACTGGAATGTCGGTGGAAAGTTCCAGAGCATTCACGAAAGATGGAGTGTCGGTGGAATGTTTTGGAGCATTCATGAAAGGCGGTGGAGGAACAATTGTCGGTGGAGAAGAGTCTCAAAGTTTGGTAGGTAGAAATTAATACCTCCAACAAACCTTAGGTATCCCAAAGGTTATATTTTTCCGTGTATCAGAGTGCATTCGGAAGTAGAGAAATAAGGCCTTATCAGAATGCATTCGGAAGTCGAGAAATAAGGCCTTATAGAGCCTTTTGTTTGTAAAGTCTTATGTTTTCGGCAAACTCTTTGTCGACGAGATTCTCTGGGCACTCATTTCTTGATATCATCTCTTGATATCACACAAAAAACCCTAATCTTTTAATCTTCGAAAAACCCTAATATTTGTTTTAAAAGAAAATCCCACCTTGCTGCTTTTGGAGCACAATAATTACTCACATTTCCCCTTGTTAATATTATGGTAGTTGCGGGAGGTATTTACCTCCACGTGTGAACCTAACGAGAACAGAAGACTCTGGGAAGCAAGAGAAACCCTAATGAGTTGGCTAATAACCCTAGAAGCCTTGTCGGCTAAAGAAGATAATTTATATTAGGTTATTAGCCTCCAAGAGAAGAAGTTGGCCATAAATAATAATAATATACTGAACAAACACATATCTAGAAGGAGAAGTCGGCCCCAACAAATCTGGCAGAACCAGTATAAATACAGGGTGCCAGTTCTCATTTGACAGCATCTCAAAATTGCAGTTCCCAGTTTGTTGCGCACTGCAGCTCCAGTTTGGTGCACACGTGTGGAGGAGGACTGCAGGTGTAGCTGCAACAACAGCTAGTTTCAGTGTTGGCTTGGACTATCTATTGGAGAGGGTTTGGACTATCTGATCAGCTTTTTGTGATGCACTATCCTTGGGGAAAGGTGTGCTACCCTTTGTTTGGCTATCTAGCCTAGGGTTTGCTCTGGAGGAATTCTCATTCAAGGTTAAGGTGCTCGGAGGGAGGCTTTGGCCTATGGTTGGGTGACGAGGGTATCGTCAATGGTAAAACTAGCACACCATCTTCTATATTCTAACAGGTTATGGGCCCACACCCCTTCAGTCAGCCTAAAACGCTGGAAGGAAACATAACCGCTAGATATTGAGCTCGTTGAGGAACTACCGTTAGGGTTACTAGCAGAAGCAACTTCCAAGACACTGCAGCTAGGGTTACTAGCAGAAGCAGTTGCAGAAACCCTAAACCTCTTGTCGAGGCACCTTAAGTGACGATATTGACCTAATCTCCTGATAGATCAGTGTGCCCTAGCCTAGCGCATCTCCTGGTACTCTCAGAAGGCCAAGACGTGAAGTTTGGATTTCTGATCAAATCTAGGGTTTGACTAAATCAAGCAAGCCATGACAAACTCTATGAAGTCTGAGAACAAGCTAGATGGAGCCTCTAACTTCAGAGCATGGAAGACAATGATTAACCTCATCATTGCTAAGAATAAAGTGCTGGATATTGTGAAAGGAAAGATCGTAAAGCCAGAGTTTAAAGAAGGAGAAGAGAAGGAACCACAAAACATTGCAGCTATGGAGAAGTTCAAAGATATTGACATCAATGCCATGAGTATCATAGTGGATTCCATAAAAGACCACTTGATAGCCTACATCTCCCATATTGACTCATTGAAGAAGATGTACGATGCATTAACAAATCTCTTCTCAGTCAGAAACATTGGACAAGTTATGAGTCTGAAGAATGAGCTTTGTGACATGAAGATGAATGATGATGACAACATAACATCATACTTTGTAAGGATCTCCCAGTTAAGAGATCAACTACAAGCTATTGAATAGATCACTTCAGAAAAGGAATTGGTGAACATAGTACTTAATGGTCTTCACAAGACATGGGATGCATTTGCTGCAAGCATGAACACAAGGAAGGAGTACCCGTCATTTTGAAGAACTTTGGACTTGTTGTGCTCAAGAAGAATCAAGGATCAATGCAAAAGAGAAACCCCAAAAGAAGTACGATGATCAAGCCTTCACAACAAGATTCAAGAACTTCAAGAACAAAAGGAAGTTTGGTTCAAGAAGGAAGCCAAATCAAGAGAAAGACATTTCAAAAGTACAATGCTTCAACTGTCAAAAGTACAGTCACTACAGAAATCAGTGTCCTGAGCTAAAGAAAAGGAAGGAGAAACACGAAGCATCGATTGCCGAAGAAAAGGAACCTACAAAGAAGACTAAGCAGGATGGAAGAGACTTCTTCTACTAAAAGGTAACAAAACTCTTCTTATTTCTTGTACATATCTTGCTTGCATCGTCTTTGTACATATCTTGTATATCTATCTCTTAGAAAGATAAAATGTTCCAAGAAAAACTATATCCATGGAAGAACAACAAAATAAGGATTACTATACAAGAAAAGATGAAATATATCTATTACAAGATAAGCCGAAATCATAATCAATCTTGAAGAGACTTAGAAGAAGCAAAGACAGAAAGAAGTCAGCAATCGAGA
>ML803739.1:78727-89993 GCA_009831015.1 Picea engelmannii
TTCCATTTTGTTGATAGACACATAGTTTGTGAAGGGATAAAAAACATACTCTTGAGTTAAAATAAAGTAATAATTAATCATTTAAAATAATATTTACTAAGATTGAATATGGTGGGAGGGATGTATTTTAATGTTGAGTGTATAAAGTAATAATTAATCATTTAAAATAATATTTACTAAGATTGAATATGGTGGGAGGGATGTATTTTAATGTTGAGTGTATTTTCCATTTCTTTTTCTGTGTATTGGCTTGGAGCATGGCCACACTCTTTTGTACGTTTTTTGGAAATGTTAGAAATGAGATGTTAAATCCAAGTTGGTATTATGGGTTTAGGGTTTTATTGAAACATTATAGCTATGTAATGGCTAATGCAAGATAATACAACTTAGAAAAATAAACCAATGCAACAAAAGAAACAAAAAATACATTATGTCAGATAGTTGGTTTAGGTTGATGGACATTTGGTATGGATTGTTGGTTTTCATTGATGTCAACCATTGGAGAGTGATATTGTAGATTGATGTCAACCCTTAGTGATTGATTTTAATCCTTGGAGAAAGTCTGGTAGCGAATTCCGGTAGCACAAAGGTTTGGGTAATGGAACCAAGGTTGTTTCATGTATAATGATATGCGTTTTAATATATTTGAAGGTAAGACTATTCTAGATGGATATTACATGTCATTCCATTTCCAATGGTATGTGGAACGTCACATAAATCCTCACGGTTAGAGAGTTATGGCCATGAGAAGTTGGAGAACCCAGGTTTGGGTAATGGAACCAAGTTTGTTTGATGAATAATGATATGAGTTTTTATATATTTGCAGGCAAGACTATTCTAGATGAATAGTACATGCCATTCCATTTCCAGTGGTATGTGGAATGTCACATAACTCCTCATGGTTAGAGAGTTATGGCCATGTGAAGTTGGAGAACCCTCATGAGTCATCTAGAATCCCCAAAAGGTCAAAGTAGACAAAGTGGTTTAAAAGATTTTAGACGGTAAATAATAAAGTGAAGTGATGAGTTTACTATAAGTCAAATTGAATATAAAAGAAATTATTTAAATAATAAAGTTAATGGAGAAATTAGAAGTGGGTTAACCCTAAAATAAGGAAAGTGGGTTAAGATGGTTAAATGGTAACCCCTTGATGAAGCTACATGAAAGTATAAATAAGAGGCAAGACTCTCTCATTTTAATTACACTTGAACATATTGAATATCTACAAGTGAATGAGGTAATCAAAGGATATCTAAGCCAAATTTTAGAGGGAAGGTGAAGTAAAGATGGACGAAATTCAAGGGAGGATAAATTCTTTTGATGATGCTTTCTAAGGTATGCATTTACAGGTCATCTCACCATTTTCTCTATAAAATTTTTTTTAGAATGATTCAGACCGTGAAATAGGGAATCCATTGAGGAAACATATCCAATTAGCTATGATACAAATTTCATCTTGTGGGTCATTGTATTTTTGGAGTTACACGCCGTGGCAAATAGGGTTTGTGGCTAGTCCTGAAACTAGTCTAAAACAAGTGTTTCAGGTAAAAATGTCATAACTTATTCATAACATATCCAAATTTAGTAGGACCAAATGTATTGGTTAGTGTACAGTCTGTAGTATTCTTTGTACCATTTTTAGATCCATATGAAAAAATTCCGTGTGGGGCACGCTCTACAAGTTCTCTCTCTAGAATAATCTAGAATTCAACAAGGTATGCCATTTTTGCTATAACTCATTTTCTGAGAGGTTCCAAGTAGTGAAGTCTAGAGGAATTGCATAAAAGGAACTAAATAACACTGTGTACCATTTTTCAGATCTTTGTTCATTATAGGTACATAGTTATGATTATTGCAATTTAGGGTTTTTGACTAATCCAAAATTAGTCATGTGAGACTAAAGTAAAGTTTGATGAAAATGCTAGTCTCTTGTTGTTAAAGTTAATGAATGTTTGCAGGTATGTGATCTTATACACCATTTCTATTACAGAGTTACAAATAAGATTTGGATGATGAAATTGATGAGGGCCTTTGGTTGAGGTACATGTTGGGTACATGGTTGAGACAAGTAGTTGATGAGTTGACACATACATGAGGTGTATAGTTGATGATGTTGGTACATATTGATGAGTCATAATTTATGTGTATTTGATGCATGATTGGTACATATTTGGTGCATGGTTAATGCATTCATTGATGGTATAGGTTGAGGTACAAGTTGGTACATGGTTGATGCACTTGTTTATGGTATAGGTTGATTATAGGTTGAGGTACAGGTTGGTGCATGGTTAATGCATTTGTTTATGGTACAGGTTGATTACAAGTTGAGGTACAGGTTGGTGCATGGTTGATGCACTTATTTATGGTACAAATTGATTATAGATTGAGGTATAGGTTGGTGCATGGTTGATGCACTTGTTTATGGTACATGTTGATTACAGGTTGTTTGGTACAGATTGTTACAGGTTGATTACAGGTTGTTTGGTACATGTTGGTGCATGGTTGATGCACTTGTTTATGGTACAGGTTGATTACAGGTTGAGGTACAGGTTGATGCATGATTCATGTTATTGGTATAGGTTTTTTAGTGCAGGTTGATTGGTATAGGTTTACAACAGTATATATCACAGTGATAGTTTGACAATGGTTCCATCATTCTACTTATATGTTAGGGAGATTAGACGGGGCAAGGACATGTGGTTGTAGCCAGAGAACATCGGGGGTTGTAGTCTCGTTCTGGTTGTAGCCAGAGAATTGGGGGACTTGGAGCTTCCCTCAGGTTGTAGCCTGAGAAACTAGGAGGTTGGAGCCTCCTTCCAGTTGCAGCTGGAAAACAAAGGAAGTTGGTGCTTCCAATGAATGTAATTATTAAAGACATATAAGAAAAAACATTCTATGGTTTTCTCCTTCTTTAGGTTTCCATGTAAAACACTGGTGTACTGTGTATGTGTGTGATTGCTCATTTGTTAATTATTTATTTACTCTTCAAATATTGGATGATAATTCTACATTGATATAACACTTGCATTTTATGGTGAAAAATGCTTAAATTTCTCTATTAATGATTCACCCCCCCTCTCAGTGATAAAAAAATTGGTATCAGAGCGGGTTCCTTCATGAAATAGTTTAACCACTGGAAGGAGTTCATGGATTATTATGAGAATGGAGTACCACTATTTAATGGTCAAAATGGTTTAAAGTATGAGTTATGGAGTGGAAGGAAGAAAGTATTTTTACAAGCACAAGAGTATTATATTTGGCTATCAGTCGTTACAAGATATGATAGTTCAAAAAGGACAAAGACTGCAACCAAGAAGGAATTGAAAAAGAAAAAAAAATAGCAATGGATTTCATTTGGGAAAGATTACCTAATCTAGTAAGAGAAAAGGTTGGTAAATGTTCATCAGCCAAAGAACTTTGGGATAAGTTACATGGAATATATTCTTCACCCATAGTAGATTCAGAAAATGCCAAAGAAGATGCAAGTACAGATCAAGAAGAAATATGTTCACCATGTCAAACTAATTCATAATATGAAGAGTACATAATCAACAGAGGTACGTTGTTTTTCTTTAATTGTGAAAAACGTGGACATCTTGAAATAGAATGCCATGAAGGAAATGAGACAGAAACACTAATTGAAAATGAAGACAATTATGAAACATAATTGATTAGTGCTTTAGATGAACTAAGAAAATAAAGAGAAGAAAACAAGTTACTCAAGAAAAAGTTGATGAAACAAAAGGAAAGTGTTCACATTTTTTAAGAATCCCAACAGGTCATTGAGAACTTAAGAACTCAAATAGAAGAATCCATAGAGACCGAAGAAAATCTTGAATATCAAAAGAAGTATTTGAAAGCCAACATATCAGCACAAAAGGAAGAAGCAGAAATGAGAGAGAAGATATTGACATATCACCTTAAGGAAAGAAATAACAATCTAAACCACCTTGAGGCAGAGTTTGGTAAAGAAGAGAAAGGACTTGAAGAAGAAATAATCACATTAAAAATCCATCTTGAAGAAGCGAAAATAATAGAAGAAGTCATGAAGTCTCAGATAATGAAGAAAGAAGAAAAGGTTGAGAAGCTTGAAGAAGTTGTCACATTAAGAAATAAAATCATCAAGCTCAACATGAACGTTGAAGAGATAGAAACATCCACATCAGTTAAAGAGAATGAAGAGAAGCACTATAGGTTGCTAGAAAAGATAATTAAGAAAATAGAAAGAGTTATGAAGAAGTGCTCAAAGGAAGGAATCATGGTAAACTAGAATCTAATAAAACTATTGAAGATGCATCTTCAAGAAGACCATACATGTTCAATCCACAAAGAAGCTTCAATCATGATCATGATCAGTTGAGGCATAAATTTAGAAGGACTACACCACAAAGAAGATCATTCACTCCCAGGTATGAAAATTTATTTTATGATCATTGTTTTTATTGTACTAATTTTGGACATAAGGTTGCAAATTATAGGGATTATAAAAGAAATGTTCAAGCAAGAAGTGTGTATGTAGTCCCACGTAACATTAAATGTTACAAATGTCATAAATATGGAAACATAGCTAGTGATTGTAGAAGCATGATCGATACTTCCATCAAAGAGAACATTGATATTAGATATAAGAAAGTATGAATAAGAAAACAGGAAGAACAAGTGAACAAAGACAAGGTACCAGAGATTGCAAGATTGACAATAAAATGAGATGAAAATTCTACAGAAAAAAAGAAAGATGTTAGATACTGAAAGGTTTGGAAAATAACTGAAAGAAAAGAAGGACATGTAAATAATGAACATGGTCAAGAGATTGTACTTTCAGGAATTGCAGTGAAAGATGAATCCACAGACATAAAGAAAGAAGTCAGAGCTCAGAGAGATGACGAATCTACCAATGAAGATGATGATGAATACACATCAGAGAAGGAATTGTTCTAAGCCATCCGGCTTAGAGACTCCCAAGTAATATGAATCTTAGAGAGAGGGAGTCTATGTGATAGATATGATAGACCAAAGAACCATCCTTTGAGCAACTTGCAAAGTTTGAGAAGACAGATCCAGAGCAGTCAATTAGCAGAAGTAAATTTTGATAGATTAATCAAGACTTCATGATAGTATAGTGATAAATGGGTCAGCATTATGGAAAGTTACGCAAGTAAGGTCTTGGACAGTATGGACAGAGATGGATTTGTAAAAACACTTAGTAGGTTTATACATATATATGACAGTGGACGAGAGCATGGATTCATAGATTGGTTCAGAGAGTGGTTCAGAGACAAAGGAACATTATCATAATGGATGATAATTACATAGGAAATGGCTCGAAAAATGCTAATGGATTCCAAATTGATAGATATTTTTTGGACACATGGAATGCATACAAAAATTCACATTCAAAATAGAGTAATGCTTAGAAACAACAATGACAAAACTCCCTACGAACTATGGAAAGGAAGTGTAGACAACAACCTCTACATCAAGGTAACTCAATGTAATATTTTATTAATTGAAATTTATGTTGATTATATTGTTTTTGGAAGTACTAATGACAGGTTAAGCCAGAAATTTGCAAAAGATATGAAAAATGAATTTAAAATGTCATTACTTGGAGAACTATCCTTCTTTCTGGGTCTTCAGATATGTCAAATAAACCAATGAATTTTTATTTCTCAAACTAAGTATATCATAAAAATGATAAAGAGGTTTAGAATGGAAGATTGCAAACTAGTTACCACTCCTATGCAAACCAGTTGCAAGTTGAGCAAAGATGATGATTCAAAGTCTACAGACCAGAGACAATACATGTCAATGATTGGTATCTTACCATATGTGACAACATCCAGACCATATGTAATGCAGGCAGTTGGAAAGGTGGCATAATTTCAAGCAACACCAAAGGAATCACATGTATTAGCAGTAAAGAAGATTTTAAGATATCTCAAAGGAACATAAGAGTTTGGATTATGGTATCCAAGGAAAAGATCTATCACTTATTGCCTACACAGATGCATATTGGGCATGTTTCATTGATGACCGACGAAGCACCAGTGGCACAACGTTCTACTTGAGTGAGTGTTAAGTATCTTGGCTAAGCAAGAAACAATCATCAATATCCTTATCTATAGCCGAGGCATAGTATATTGCATATTGCAGTAGAAGAATGTTGTACACAAGTTCTATGGATGAAACAAACTTTGATAGATATACAAGCTAAGTATGATGAGCCCATTGCAATCTATTGTGATAATACAAGCACCATCAGTATCTCAAATAACTCGGTGATGCACTCCAAGACGAAGCTTATTCCAATCAAGTATCACTTTCTATGGGAAGAGGTTGTAGAGAAGAACTTCAAAGTTTAATATGTGGGCACAAAGGAACAAGTGGCAAACATATTTACAAAACTGCTTCCATGGGAATCCTTTGAGTATCTTCGCCAGAGACTAGGAGTAATTTCTACTCCAAAATGAATGCTTTTGAATGCTTATCTTATATGTCTTAGATAAACACAAGGAAGCACCATAAATAAGACAATTCAGGTTGGGAGAACAGTTTTAGGAAGAGTTATGTTAGGGGGAGCAACCTCGTATGGAAATATACCTTTTCCATTGATGACAAGGGGGGAGAGATTTATCAAATGCAAGGGTAAATGCTTGGAGAGAGAGCATAGAGGCATGTTTCCAAGGGGAGTGACTGTCTCAAGGAAAGAATGGGTTATATGACTTCAGAGTGATACCCTTTGTCAAAGGGGGAGATATTATTCATATGAAGGGAGAGAGAGTAATCAGAGGCTTATAAATACAGAAAAATCAAAGGCATGTAGACAGGGGGAGCAACCCCAAGGAAAGTTCAATCAGGGGGAGCATCCCCAAAGGGAGATACCATTTTCCATTGATGTCAAAGGGGGAGATATAGAAACATTGATGATGAATATACGCATGAATGTTATCATGACCAAGTGTTTCCATCAATGTTGGTGTTGCCATCAATGTCAAAGGGGGAGATTGTCATATAGTTGACTTAGGTTGATGGACAATTGGTATGTATTGTTGGTTTTCATTGATGTCAACCATTGGAGAGTGATATTGTAGATTGATGTCAACCCTTGGATAAATTCCAGTAGAGAATTTCAATAGCACAAAGGTTTGGGTAATGGACCCAAGGTTGTTTCATGTATAATAGTATGAGTTTTAATATATTTGAAGGTAAGAATATTCTAGATGTATATTACATGTCATTCCATTTTTAGTGGTATGTGGAACGCCACATAACTCCTCACGGTTAGAGAATTATTTCCATGAGAAGTTAGAGAACCCAGGTTTGGGTAATGGACCCAAGTTTGTTTGATGGATAATGGTATTAGTTTTGATATATTTGTAGGCAATAATATTATAGATGGATAGTACATTTCATGCCATTTCTAGTGGTATGTGGAATGTCACATAGATCCTCGCGGTTAGAGAGTTATGGCCATGTGAAATTGGAGAACCCTCATGAGTCATCTAGAAGCCCCAAAAGGTCAAAGTAGTCAAAGTGGTTTAAGATATTTTAGAAGGTAAATAATAAAGTGAAGTTATGAGTGTACTATAAGTCAAAGTGAATACAAAAGAAATGATTTAAATAATAAAGTTAATGGAGAAATTAGAAGTGGGTTAACCCTAAAATAAGGAAAGTGGGTTAAGATGGTTAAAAGGTAACCCCTTGAGGAAGCTACATGAAAGTATAAATAAAAGGCAAGTCTCTCTCATTTTAATTACACTTGAACATATTGAATATCTACAAGTGACTGAGGTAACCAAAGGATATCTAAGATGAATTTTAGAGGGAAGGTGAATTAAAGAAGGCCAAAATTAAAGGGAGGATAAATTCTTGTGATGA
The DNA here is from genome assembly GCA_009831015.1 of Picea engelmannii. Lineage (NCBI taxonomy): Eukaryota > Viridiplantae > Streptophyta > Pinopsida > Pinales > Pinaceae > Picea > Picea engelmannii. Next base: position 86,606 of record ML803739.1, read on the forward strand.
TGCTTTCTAAGGTATGTTATTTACAGGGAATCTCACCATTTTCGCCACAATGTTTTTTATAGAATCATTCGGATTGTGAAATTAGGAGGCCATTGAGGAAACATATCCAAGTAGCTATGATACAAATTTCATCTTGTGGGTCGTTGTATTTTTGGAGTTACACGCCGTGGAAAATAAAGTTTGTGGCTAGTCCTGAAATTAGTCTAAAACATGTGTTTCGGGTAAAAACATCATAGCTTCTTCATAATAGATACAAATTCAGTAAGAACAAATGTGTTGGTTAGGGTTCAGTCTTTAATATTCTATGTACCATTTTCATATCCATACAACACATATTCTGTGTGGGGCCTGCTCTACAAGTTCGCTATCTAGAATAATCCAGAATTCAACAAGGTATGCCATTTTTGCTATAACTCTTTTTCTGAGAGGTTCCAAGTAGTGAAGTTTGGAGGAATTGAATAAAAGACACAGAATAACATTGTGTACAATTTTCAGATCTTTGTTCATTACATGTACATAGTTATGATTATTTCAAGTTAGGGTTTTTGACTAATTCAAAATTAGTCACGTGAGACTAAAGTAAAGTTTGATGAAAATGCTAGTCTCTTATTGTTAAAGTTAAGGAAGGTTTGCAGGTATGTGAGCTTATACACTAGGTCTATTATAGAGTTACAAATTAGATTTATATGATGAAATTGATGAGGGATTTTGGTTGAGGTACATGTTGGGTACATGGTTGAGACAAGTAGTTGATGAGTTGGCACATACATGAGGTGTATAGTTGATGATGTTGGTACATCTTGATGAGTCATAGTTTATGTATATTTGATGCATGATTGGCACATATTTAGTGCATGGTTGATGCACTCGTTGATGGTATAGGTTGAGGCACAGGCTGGTGCATGGTTGATGCACTTATTTATGGTACAGGTTGATTACATGTTGAGGTATAGGTTGGTGCATGGTTGATGCACATGTTTATGGTATAGGTTGATTACATGTTGAGATACAGGTTGGTGCATGGTTGATGCACTTGTTTATGGTATCGACTGATTACAGGTTGAGGTATAGGTTGGTGCATGGTTGATGCACTTTTTTATGGTACAAGTTGATTACAGGTTGTTTGGTACATGTGGGTGCATGGATGATGCATTTGTTTATGGTACATGTTGATTACAGGTTGAGGTACAGGTTGATGCATGGTTTAGGTTGTTTGTGTTGGCAAATTTTTAACAGACAACGAATGCTTGTCATTGATGGCAACAGTGAAGATGACATGAGGAGGACAAGTTTGTAATCGACAGGCAAACAGAAGATAAGTTTAAAGAGGTGAATGATCGAAGGCAACGAATGATTGAAGGCAACGAATGAGAGAAAGCTTGAGAAGAATGCGAATGATCGAAGGTAGCGAATGAGTGAAATTTTGAGAAGAATCTCTTGAGAATAAGAATCTCTAATCGTTGAAGAGGGAGACAGATCTCAACTGTCAGATCCGAGCGCAGGGTCCAACCACCGTTGGATCGAGGAGAATCTGCACGGTCTTTAAAGTGCAAGGAGAAGAGGGTGTAATCGCAATATGAAAAATCGCAATGAAATCTAAGCCATCAGATCAAGCTTTGATCTGGACCATTAATTCCAGTCAATGTCGGAGTTTCGAGGATCACGTGTTGGAAATGTCAAATAAACAATACAACAAGAACCCCGAAATCGCGATATGCGAATTTGCGATTTAATCACAGCCGTTAAGTTAAGAAGTGATCTAGACCGTTGATTTTCTTCATGGAGTATCAGGGATCGGGACTTTGAAGTGACAAAAACACTTGACAACAAGAATGTCGAAATCGCGATATGTGATATGACGATTCAATCACAGTCGTTAAATCAAGCTTGGATATGGACCATAGATGTAACTCCATATCGGAATTTCAGGGATTGCAACATCAAGAGGAATAGAAAACAAGGAAATAAGAATGCCGAAATCGCAATATGCGATATCGCGATTCAATCACAGCCATTGAATCGAGAATGAATCTAGACCGTTGATTATAGCTCCTATCGGAGTTTCGCGAATCGAGATATCAAGAGGAAAAGAAACAAATGCAACAAGAATCCCGATTTCGTGATATGTGATATTGCGATCCAATCATAGCCATTGAAACAAGTTCATATCTGGACCGTTAGTTCAACTCCGTGTCGGAGTTTTGCGAATCGCAATATGGAGAGACAAAAGAAACAAAGCAACTTGAATTACGAATTTGTGATATGCGAAATCGCGAAAGTGTCTTATGCATAAGGCTGTGGTCACGTCCCTTGGTCACGGGAAGAGAAGGAGTCAGTCCAGATAAGCTCCATTTTGGAGTTTCAGAGATTGTGACATGAAGTGTCGAGACACTTGGGCACAGGAATGCCGAAATGACGAAACCTGATTTAAAAAGGCAAGAATAATAAAGGTCATCCAACGGTGTGGATAAAACCTGAATGTGATCGGAGGGTTACTGTTCTTTCTCATATATTAACTCCTGAGTTTGGAATCTGTTATCAAAACGGACTCATGATTGCAAATCAGTTAGCGTTTCAGTTGGCGTTTCAGTTGCTTAGACAGTTGTCGTCTTTTTGCCTAAGGAGTTGGGAAGTTGAACCGTTATGTTCGTGTGTATAAAAGAAGATGAAATAGACTGTGTCTGGTTGGTCGTTGGGGATGTGAAAAAGAATGAACCTGTAAGAAAAGAAGCACAAAGGATGCGTGGGAGGAGATTGAGCATATGTGCAGTGAAAGAGTAAAGGCAGAACAGAAGGATAGAAAGAGAAGAAGCATAACAAAATGACAAAAAGAGAAAAATAAGAGCATAATGAGAGAACAAATTGATGCAGAGCATACCTGCTGAACAGACAGAGGAAGAGAAGAGCAACAAAACTGTGTGTAGAAGACCAGATTTACAGAATAGAGAAAGATAGGTAAGAACTGATTTATCTGTAAATTTGACTGTTTATTTAGCCATTCATATTCTAGGGAGGTTGGGAGGTGCTCTGGAGGACTGTTGTCCTCAGAGGTTTAAGTGGGAGCTTGAACACAGGAAGTTGTAGCTTCCATTTGGTTGTAGCCAGAGAAACCAGGGTGGCAGGGTGGTGCAAGGGAGAACAAGTGTTCTCTGTTATGCAGGTTGGAGCCTGTGTAATTGGAAGTTGGTGCTTCCATCCAGTTGGTGCTGGAACATATCGAGAGTTGGTGCTTCCTTCTAGTGGGTGCTAGAAAAACCAGAGAGTTGGTGCTCTCAAACAAGTTGTAGCTTGTAAAACAGAGGTAGTAGCCTCACATTGAGTTGGTTCTCAATTAACGATGATGTACAAAACTTAGAAGACTACCTATCATTTCGAAGAAGAAGAGGTT
>ML803739.1:99911-119851 GCA_009831015.1 Picea engelmannii
GTAGGTGACTTCATTGGTTGTTCATTCCCATTTCCTCTTTATTCACCATGTAGGTTACTTCATTGGTTGTTCAATAACCTTTCCTCTCTCAATTTAGGACATAGGTTTCAAATAGCTTGGTAGCTTACTCTCATGGTTACAATTCAGAGTCTGCATTACCTTTATACCGATGGTTATGGAAGACACTTTTAACTCTTTCCTTTTTATGTTTGTCATATTGTTTTATCCAATGAGATGTATAGTTTTGTTGCTCTATTTTCTCTATTTTCTTGTTATATTTTGTCCATTTTCCTTTTGCATGTCACATTTCAACTTACTATTCTTGTTGCATTGTTGGTGGGTGTGTGATATTTTTTTATTGGAGTTAGTCACCCTTCTACCACCAAAGAATATTATGTGAGGAGGTTGTGTCTCAATATTATAGATTCTCTTGTGATGGGTACCACTTCTCTTGCAATGCATCCTAGCCTTAAGTTAGTAAAATACTCCATGTAAGTGAAAATTGAAAGATGTTACCATTAATGAATGCTAAGTTAAATCAGATTTGAAGTGCCATGAAATGAATGTGAAATAAAAATATGAAATAATTAATACAACTACATAAGAAAAAGATCCGTACAAAGGAAAATTGAAGTAAACTAACATCATTAAAATCACTTAAAAGAAAATGCAAGGAATGAAGTGAGATAATAAAATTACAAGAGAATAACATGTATGCCTTAGAAAAATGATTTATTAAAATATTTAAATGAATAACTAGATAATATATCCTAGTTTGACAAAGTAGATAACGAGTTAGGATTTTAATGAGTAGGATGTTTCTAAAACCATATGCTACTCATAACAACATACAATCAAACGATGGAAGTGTGCAATGGAGAAGACCTTTATGAGAATATACATCTATATTGTTAAATATGTTATTACTTTACAAGAGGGTACCTTGGTTATACAAGAATTCAAGGGAGGTGTTCTCTCTTCAAAATCCACTTTATACCTTCTTTGACTTAGGAAGAAGTCTTTCTTAGGCACACTATTCTATGGGGGGGTTTACAATTGATACTAGAAGGTTGTGTGTTGGTTCAAAAAGGAAATATTAAATGTCTTGAACTATGTTGATGTATGAATGACTGTACTATGTAGCTACATGATAGGTAGGATAGATATGAAAATATTTTTTAATTTTGAAGGAGTCGTCAAGCTTGTCAATGTATGTTTTGATTTCACTCTTGAAATATCAAATATAATGCTTTTTCCATGGAAAAAAAATACAAATCTAGATTGACTAGAATCTACATATATAGCTTGGTCACTATTATACAATTGAACAAAAGTGCGTATCCAAGAATTGCATATAAATAAATATACCTTTAGAAGAAAGAATACTTACTTTCACCCTAATGCTTGACCTATTTGTAAGCCATCTTGTTGCTATAATCTTATATCAAGCTATGCGAGAAATTAAAATAGAATGGAACTTGTTTTCATTTTATTGATCTCAATCATACTTGCTCTTTTCTCCTTCTTATTCACGTCTCATATATTATTTTTATAGAGGTTCGTAGGGTATATAAAAATAAATAACTACCTTAGTTCTAAGATTTTTGCAATCAATGGTATTTTGGTGATGTTCTTTTGGATCACATTTCTTCTTAATGATGGACCACATTTGTCTGGTCTGAAATGTCAATTTGTAAATTGTTACAATGGATCTGAAATAACATCACCGAAACACAACTACCCCTTAAATATAATATAATAAATAAATTTGAATAAAAATAATAATAATAACTTTATGGATAGCAAATGACAAGTCACTTGGTATAACACAGGCTTGGTTTTCTAGGAAAATTAAGGGCCCACCACTAGTATGTAATGCACACACTTTTAGCTTCAATGAGACATAGGATCTCAAATATTTATTAAATTCCTTCTCTTAATCGTTCATATTTAATAAATTGAACCTTCATTAATTGCAAAGTGAGCATCAAATAAATTTCAACACATCATTCATCATTTGTTTTTAAAGAAAAACTCATATTTTCTAATTATATTTAAAAACATTTCATTTCTAGGGCATAGGGGTATGAACAACAGGTCCAAGTAGTCATGCATCAGGTGATTTAAAGGACAAGTCATAATAATTTTTTTTTTTAAAACAATATCTCCATTATTGATCCAGGTGTATATCGGTGGCCACCCACTTTTTCCAACTCGCTCAAAACAGTTTTCTGGCAATTTTGGCAATTTACTATTTTTAGGAGTTTTTAACTTTCGGGGCCATTTTGAGGGCCTAAATGAAGGTTTTTTAGGATCGAGCTTCTTAATGACAGTTGAAGGCTCTAATTGAGCCCCAAAATGAATCTCCTCAACGATACCTTTCCAATGGGCTATCGTGCATCTAAAATGGAGATCATATGCAAACATTACGACCCCGAGAAGTTGATGTACTAATTTACCCAAACGGGGCCCACATGACTTTTGGCGCTTCATCTCCTAGGGTTAGTTTTTTGGATGTATAGGGTTTTTGACATTCCTATTTATTGTAAAAAGGCCTTTAGAGCCTCATTGTAATCATCTTCTTGCGAATAAGTGCAACTGTCACATCTCTTCTCAGAGATAAGCTGCCACCATTCTAGCAAGCTTGTTTTCCACTGCATTTTTCAGTTTCAACTTATTTCCTTATTTAATAGAAAAACAATGTTATTGTATCTTTGTTATTCTATGTTAAACATATTTTAATAATCTGTATTCATTTCGTTTTGCTCATAAAATATGGATCAGTGGTATCATAGCGATCTGCTCCTTGTCGTCTTAATGCATATCCCTAACGAGGTCAGGGTACAAAGAATTGGGTCTCGAGCTTGTTTCTCTTGAGGACAAAATCTCTTGCATGCCCAAGAAACCTCTCATGGAAGGAGAAAAGAAATATGACGGGACAAGAGATCCTTTCAAAATGCTTCTTAAGGAAGCCCTCATGCAACAGAGGAATGAGATGATGGATAGTTTCACACAAATCCTTCGATGACTACCAACATGCGACACATCTTCCTTGAGTGGAGGCGTCGCCCCCTTCAAGGTACAAATCAACTTCGATATCTTGATATTTGAAGGTGTTGGCAAAGGGAAGACCCAGGGTTCAGCTCCAAGAGCGCACCAACAAGACCTAACTACTGGCCCTTTCGGAAACACTTGCGAGGCAGATGCAGTCTCACTCGAAGTAGCTATGGGGGGTTGCAGGACACAAATTTCTACAACCAAAGGGAATACCAAGTGGATCCAATACAAGAACAACACAACATCTAGATGTCATTTATCAACTTAGTCCTACGTCGCACATTTATCTGTCAGATCTAACACAATAATGGAATAACAATATATCAAGAACAAGAGAACACCACATCAATCACACACAACACCAAGATATGTGTGGTTCACCCTCTCCCTAGGGTTACGCCCACATAACTATGCTTTATAATATATTAATATAAAAGCATACAGTTCTTATATGCGCTCTTAGCTAGCAAATATTCTCTCTTTCTCTCCATCTTCCCTCCCTATGCACCCAGCTGTAGGGTTGATATTCACACCCAGCTCAAGATCTTACAACACAGACATCCCTCATTTCTCAATGCTTCTCTCTCTCACTACAATAATCACTCATAACAATAACAAACTTGGGACTCTTCATCAAACCCTCTTCCCTTATCTAGGTTCTTATTTATACATTACAATGACTCACCGACAACCTTACGCCGAAACCTAAGTGTAAAAAACCTATATACCAAAACCCTAGGTGTCTAAAACCCTAGGTCAACTTGACCCGCATTTTTAGGGCTTCACCAACGTATCTTTCCTTTCTTTTCACGTTGTTCTCCGAAGCATCCAACGATGGATTTTTCCTCTTGTTGAGTTATCCATGATCTATCATCCTTGATCTCCTCATCCAATGGCTTTCTTTCTCTTACTTCACTCCGTCTTTTCTTCTCTTCTACTCACTTCGACCCAGTATCAGTCATTGTGTCTTCCACATAGTTCACATTCCATCTTTTCTGCCTTAATCTTCAGTTAATTTCATACCCAAGGGCCAACAGGCCCCCAAAACTCACCTGTGACTCATCCTGAGGCACATCAGATCTGATCCTTCTGATTTTCTTTGACTTCAGGATGTACAGAGCAGCCTGTGCTTTCTTCTCTCTCCTTCCCCACTGTGTGCAGACTGTCTTTTATGTGTCTGGTACCCAGTTTCAACTGCACTGGGTACCTGGACTCTTCCTCTTTTTCTCTTATTGATGGTTGCGAGGCAACTGGTTGTCATAGTATAGTTTCAACCGACTCCCATTCAAAAAACCTTCCTTCCATTCTCCATTCAAGGTCTTCAATTGTGCATCCAACAGTGTATTATCTAGACTAGTAAGTTACTCTCCATATTCCAACCTTGACAAGTGGTCAGGTCCTTTGTTCATTCTCCCTAGCTTAACCATGATCTCGAAATCATATTCCTGAAATAGCATAAGCCATATGCATATTCTCCCCCCAACATTGGCTTGTTGACTAGGTAGTTCAGCGCGAAGTGATCAGTGAACATTTTAAAGTGTCCTCCCAACAAGTAGTGGCGAAACTTATGTAGCGCATACACCATGGCTAACCCTTATCTCTCAGTGGTGGTGTAATTAATCTCAATTTTTTATAGCTTCCTGCTAGCAAAGGATAACATTTGGTCAATGTCTCCATCTCTCGGTTGTGCTAACACAATTCCTAATGCAATAGAAGAAGCATCGACATGCACGTGAAATTCCTTGCTCCAATCTGGGAAAACCAAGATAGGCGTAGTAAAGGTTTTCTATTTCAGTGTGTCGAAGCTCTGTTGGCATTCTTCTGTCCAATGAAACTGTCAGTCTTTCTTCAAAATATTCTCCATGGGTGCTATGATCTGTGCATAGCCTTTAATGAACTTCCTGTAGTATCCAGTATGTCCCAGCATAGTGTGCAACTGTTTGACTCAAGTAGGAGGGGGCATATCAACTATAATGGAAATATTAGATGGGTCTACCAGCAGTACCTACTTACACACAATATGTCCTAACAACACTCCAAAGGGTGAAAAGAAGATGCACTTCTTCAGTTTCAAGGAAATCTGACACTGCCTGCACTTATCTAGCATTAGTCTTAAACATTCAATATGATTTTGTAATAAGCTAAAAATAGTCCAATCATCAAAATATGCTTCTAGAAATTTATGTAAAAACTCCTTGAATGCTTCGACCGCCACCCTGGAAAAGATGGTTGGGGCATTCTTCAATCCAAATGACATCACTGTATACTGGTAGGATCCAAATTCTGTTGCAAATGTGGTCTTATGGTGATCTTCCTTGGCAATTCAGATCTGATGGTATCCTGAAAATCCATCTGTAAAAGAATATACCTCCTATCCTCCTACATTATCTAACACTTCATCAGTAAATTGTGTAGGGAATGGGTCATGAAAACATGCATCATTAAGCTTCTTGAGATATGAATAGATATTGATCTCTCCGGTCTTCTTATCCTGCACCACCATAGGGCTAATCCACTCTGACTCTTCAACAAGTGCTATGATTCCTGCTTCCAACATTCTTTCTAATTCAATCTTCACTTTATCCTTATATTTAGGGTTCAATCTGTAGGTTCTCTATTTGACTGTCCTTGCATCTGGTTTCAAAGGGATCCTCATCTCTCTCATGGGCCCTTTAATGCCCTTCATATAAGTGAACTTGGTTGGAAACAAGTCCTGATATTCATGCAGTAACTCTATGATCTTGTCAATAGTGGAAGCATCCCAATAATCTCCAACATTTGCAAGCTTCAGTGTTTTCTCTAATCTAATATTGACTTTTTTTAATTTTAATTGGTTGTCCAATGAAAGGTAGCTCAACTCCTGGTTCTTCTATGTCTCTCCGGCCTTCTATTTCAGCAATGTTCACCTTCCTAGGATCATCGTCTTTGTCAACATTGCTATTGTAACAACCTTGAAGTTTATTGAGAGGCGGAGTCCATTCATCGTCTTCTTTTTCCAAAGGGAGGCTAGGTTCCTCCTCAAATACTTTTTGTCTTAAAATCTGTAATGTTTGATCCACTGTAGGGTATTGGTTTTCAAACAAAAAGGTAGTTACAAAGTTCTGATTCATACCTTCCCAATCTGTAGTGATGAGGCACAATTCTTCTTGAATATACCAATTGATAGGGGTTGTGTCCAGTGTGTTGATGAATTTTTGCACCCATTTCTCTTGAGGAATGTTTCTCTAGGCTTCCTCACAACTTCACACATGTTCCTTCAGACAACTTTGACCTGCGTACCTAACTTTGCAACCTTATACTTGCTCTGAAAACCGTGTTGTCATCAAAGTGCGACATTGTACCTAGTTTGTAATGTTGTTTTTGTGTGTTCCCCACCATCTTGTTGGAGTTTCTTTCAAGGACTCATCCATTTCCAACAATGTTTGTTGTATTAGTACAATCTCTTCAAAGTCCAACATAAATGCTTCTATATGATTTAGACCATCAAAGGTGGGCAAGTTACTTACTGTTGTGCCGATCTAATCAACTTATTGGTTAATCTAGCACAACTCCTTGTAGATACTTCATACATTTTGTTCTGCCAGTTCTCCAGTGCTTCCTCAGAATCTGATGAACATGTGTTGTCACTTCGCCAGCTTAGGTTCCCATCTGCAGTAGGATTAATGTAATCCTACTGTCTGGTTGTTAATTTGTATATGTTTTCTAGTTCATATGCATGATCTTCTTCTTTGATGGGTTCTGTGTATCTCTGACCTTCATCAGGATCCAAAGGTGTAATGACCCTAAGGCCATCTCCTTCAAACGTCATTCTTCTTTTCTTTAAATAAACCATAGTGGAATTATTGAAAGCCCAATCAATTCCTAACAACGTAGGGTAAGGACAGCTATCATAAACTATCTCAATCACCTCGAAGTCTGCGAACATCCTTACTCCGTTATTGTCCATAGGGACATGTTCCAATCTTCCAAAGGGGCTTTCAGCTTGCTGATTATCCATACTAAGCCTGATAGGGGAATATATCAACTTAGGTTTCCCCATTAGTGCCCAGGTCTGCTTTGTCATGACATTGACCTCCGACCCTAAGTCGAGGACCACATAATCTATATCATACTCTCCAATTTGAGCATTTAGTTGTAGTTCCTTATTTGTCCTTCTCTTTTTAGAGACTTGGTGTACTTCTCTATTCATAAAGGGATCTATCTTTCCTAGCTCATACTGTTTGATTAAATTTTGTATCTCTTGTAGAATGCTTTCATCCTGAATCAACTTAATACAAGTATATAAGAATTCCATGAGCTTGCTTACCTCTTTTCCTTCTCCTGGTAGAGAAGATTGATCGAATGCCAGGGGCATTCCACATTCTCTTACTTCTGGACGTGTCTTTGATGAAGAACCCTGGTCTCTCCCGAATTCTTTTCTTGCCTCCTCAAATATTTGTTTTTCTTTCTTTGCATCAAACACTTGTGTCTTCTCTGTAGCTTTTCGCACCCCTGATTCTTCTGTAGTCTTTCTCGGAGTCACTATGTATTCTCCTATAACAATGCCTCCTCTAGTGATTACAATGACTCTAGGGTATTCTCCACGAGGTTCTATTGAGATGAGTTGTACTTGCTGGTTTCCTCCTCATTTTTCCTGAAGTTTGGCCAACAACGCAGGACAATCTTCAATGACATGTTCAAATGAGTTGCAGTAACTGCAAGTGGTACAAGGGTTCTGGAAATCACTTGCCAAATTTCCAGATTGTGCGCAGTTATAACAAATGATTTGGCCTCTACCTCGGCCCATACCTCCTCCTCCTCTTCCTCTGAATCCACCATGAGGGTTGAAGTTTCCTCTTCCTGTAGAATTATACTGCGTAGTGTTTCCGTCTTACTGTACTTCTCCTTCAATTTTGTATATATCCCTTGACCTTTCATGCATGAGGTCATAGGCCCTACACTCCCTATCATCATGCCCTACTGACTTACAGAATGTGTAATATAGATTTGTGGGTGTCTAAACATATTTTTGCATGTAATAGCATTCACCAAGGCGATTCCTATTTCTACATACCTCTCACCATGGTAAGGTAACTTGATTTAAAGGACTCGGGGCTCCAGATGCCAAATAATCATGAAATAGGGGACATTTCGCCTTGTCATGGCCTTCTGATTTGCATCTAATGCACCATATATCTTCTCTTTTACCTTTTCCCTTATCTTTCTTCATATCGTCGACTTGCAAAGATAAACTAGTTAGCTGACTCAAGATTTGACTCATACCTGAGCTGGATTCTGCCATAGGATTTGATTCTAGTTTCATGGCGATCTCCAATGCCTCAGCCCGTGAAGAAATCTTCTTTTTCATCAGAGGGACTCTGATGTGTGGTAAGAGGGCAGCAATGAACCATTCCTTGTTCTTCTCATCTGGTATCTGAAAACTCAAATGGCCTTTTAAGGTATTAAACCTCTGATCAAACTCTCAAACAGGTTCAACTACTTTCTGCTTGATTTCTTTCAATTTTGTAATGCATTGCGACTCCAACTTGGGTTTCTTGAATTCTGCAATCAATGCAGTCTTGATCTCATTCATCGGTTTTGGCTGGACAACCCCTTGGAAAAACTTCATGTACCATCTTAGTGTGCAGTCTCTTAGGATAGTACTAAACTAAGCTTGTTTAACAACTTCGTCGGTGACATTCTTAATACTCCACACAACTTCACATAGAAACCAATGCTGATCATGATCTTTAGATCCATCTCCTTTAAAGGTGGGTAACCTCATCTCATCTACCATAGATCTTCCTAGGTTTCCTGACTGAGTATGTGGTGGACTGCTAGTGACAGAGCTCTGAGCGCTCTGGTGACTCTGATTTCTTAATGCTGCTAAAACAACAGGAGGAGTAATAATACTTACTTCAATGATATACACAGTTCTTGAAGTTTGTGACTCTTCTCGGTGAGGCTCTTCAATCTTTCCTTATTCATCCCTACCAGATTTTGAATGTTCCTCATTCACCAATTTTTCTTCCTCTCCACTGTAAAACCCTTCATCTTGTACCAGTGGTTTGTGGTTTTGTTAGAACAAGTTCACCAGAGGGACCTCTCTGAAGATTCTTCCACTATGTGTATGTCCCACCTCTGCATCACTGTCACTGTCTGAATTCTTGAACATTAGCTTTTCTATCGGACCAACTATTGTACATTCAAGATGTTCTTCTCATGTAATAACATCTTGATCCTCAACTTCAAAAATTGTAAAAATTTTCCTCTAGGCCCCTTGAAGAAGTATATCTCTGCTTGACTATACGATTCTACTCTATCAACAACAAAATCAATGATATATCCTCCAATGGTGCTATCTAACTAGTGATCTGCTGCTCTTGACACACCATTATCAACTCTCTTGATCTTCTTGATCAATGCCGACGTCCAAACCACAGGTGGTCTAGATCTGATCTCAAACTGGGTGTCTGATAACCTAGCTAGCCACTCGTATAACTCCTGATGAATTCCTCCAAAGAAAATCTCATGTATATCAGTAAAGATATACCTTCCCAACCAGTCCTTGGTGCTAAGCTTAGGGTTCTTATTTTGGGCTTCTGGGAAGTCATTTTCTTGGTCTTCTATGCACTTTTGAATATCTGTCTTTGATGGAAACCACCTTGACATTCCCTTAAGAAGATCCTTGTCCTGGAAACAGAACCATTTATTGGCATAGGGGCATACCCATGGTTCAACTCCAAGAGTGTACCAACAAGCCCTAACTACTAGCCCTTTTGGAAACACCTGCGAGGCAGATGTAGTCTCACCCGGAGTAGCTATGGGGGGTTGCAGGACATAGATGTCTACAACCAAAGGGAATGCCAAGTGGATCCAATACAAGAACAACACAACATCTAGATGTCAGTTAACAACTTATCCCTACCTTGCACATTTATCTGTCAGATCTAACACAGTAATGGAATAACATTATATCAATAACAAGAGAACACCACATCAATCACACACAACACTAAGATATACGTGGTTCACCCTCTCCCTAGGGATACGTCCACAAAGTTGTGCTTTATAATATATTAAGATGAAAGCATACAGTTCTTATATGTGCTCTTAGCTAGTAGATCTTCTCTCTTTCTCTCTGTCTTCCCTCTCTATGCACCTAGCTGCAAGGTTGATCTTCACACCCAACTGAATATATTAAAACACATACTTGTCTCACTGCTCAAGGCTTCTCTCTCACTACAATAATCACTCATAACAATAAAAAACTTGGGACTCTTCACCGAACCATCTTCCCTCATCTAGGTTCTTATTTATACATTACAATGACTCACCGACAACTTTAGGCCGAAACCTAAGTGTGAAAACCCTAGATAGAAAAACCCTAGGTGTCTAAAACCCTAGGTCAACTTGACCCACGTTTTCAGGGCTTTGCTAGCCTGTCTTTCCTTCCTTCTCGCGCGGTGCTCCAAAGTATCCAATGGTGCCTTTTTCCGCTTACTGAGTTGTCCATGATCCGTCTTACTTGCTTATCTGTCATCCTCGATCTCCTCATCCAATGAATTGCTTTCTCTTACTTTGATCCATCTTTTATGCTCTTCTTCTCACTTCGACCCAATATCAGTCACTGTGTCTTCCGTGTAGTTCACATTACGTATTTTCTGCCTTAATCTTCGCTTACTTCCATACCCAAGTGCCAACAAAATATCAGATAGACGTAGATGTTGTAGACAAGTGGTTGAATCTACTAAAAGGGTATTTTTTTGTCCATAACTTTTCGAATAGAGAAAATATTACTTTTGCACTCCTCAAAGTCATTCCCCATGTCAAAGATTGGTGGGAAACCTTCTGTGAGCAAAAGGAAATAGAGGAACTCCCATTATTTACAGTCACGACCACCTGGGAATCCTTCAAGGATGATATTAAGGAACAATACTACCTTTTTATAAGTTATGATGACTTGTATACCAAATGGACCACACTGCAACAAGAAAGAGACCAAGTTGTTCCAGAGTTCACAAATATATTTCATACCTTGCACACCAAGATGGGTATCAAATATTCAAATCTACATCTAGTTCTCAAGTATCGCGGTGCTCTGCATAGATACATCCAGACTGAAATGGAATTTATTGAAATCTCATCCTTGATCACTGCCTACCGATGTGCCATCAAAATCGAGCAGAATCTCAAACAAAAGACACGACAATTTGGGCCTGGGAACCCCTCACAGCAAAAGCCAAGAAGGGGTGGCCCCAACCCACAGAACAAAGGAAAGATAAAAGATGGAAAGTATCAGGACAACCAGTCCAAGCCGCAAGAAAAGAATGACACTAGAAAGACAAATAAATATATCGGGAAGTGTTGCGACTTCCATAAGATCCATTGGCATAACGTTGTTGATTTCCTCTCAAAGAATTCATTGGTGGATGAAGTGAAAGGCTCTGAATCAGATGCAGGTTCTGACTCTGAGTCAGAATCAAAAAGGGGAAGATGGATCATTGATGCGGAACCCAGTGCCACCGTTGCTACCACTAATCTCTAGCTTGGTGAACCAGATGAGCTAGAAGAAGGAGAGCGCCTCTTTTATTTACAAATTTGGGTAAAAGGCACCCTGTTGCACTTCATCATTGTTAGCGGTAGCCAGAAGAACCTCATCTTAGTAGAGGTCATCAAGTGACTGGCCCCACCGACAACGTCGCACCCACAACCCTACACCATTGGATGGCTTCGCCAAGGAAGTGATCTCCATGTCAACCAACAGTGTTGACTGTCATACAACATCAAGCCCTTCAAAGACGAGGTATTGTGTGATGTTTCTCCTCTCGAAGTTTGTAATGTTGTTTTGGTACAACCTTATTTATGGAAACATCATGTTGTATATGAGTCTAGGCCTCGTAGTGTTATTATTACCTTGAACAGGAAATTGTATAGGATACCTGAGGAAATCCCTCTTAGTGCTATTTCCTTGATCTCTGCCAAGAAATGCAAGAAGGTAATCTCTCAAACAGGAAATTTTTCTTCTTCGTGATTCTCTCTCAGAGTGAGAGAAATATCGTAGCCACATCCAGGGCTTCCATGAACAATCTCTCCACACAACAAAATCAAGTGGATAAGGTCGTGGAAGAATACTCAGATATCTTCTCCTCTCCTACCGGGGTACCTCTGCACTGTCAGGTCAAACATCCCATCGATTTGACCCTAGGTGCACCACTACCCAATGGGCCAGTCTATCGCTACTCTTTGTTAGAAAATGAGGAGATCAAGAGGCATATCCAAGAACTGCTCCACAAGGGGCACATACTTCCTAGCTCATCGCCTTATGGCATCCCAATTATGCCGGTGTAGAAGATAGACAGGACTTGATGACTCTGCATTGATTATCGGGCCTTGAATAAAATCACAGTATGAAACCGGTACCCGATTCCCAAAATCGACGACCTCCTTGATCATTTCATGGGGGAAAAATACTTCAGTAAGATTGATTTGAAGTCTGGATACCACCAGGTCCCAATAGAACATATAGATGTATGGAAGACCGCCTCCAAGTCAAAAAAAGGTATTTTTGAATGGTTAGTCATGATGTCTGGTTTGAAAAATGCTCCAACAACTTTTATGAGGATGATGGATGATATCCTATGAACTTTCACCAATAATTTTGTAGTGGTGTATCTGGATGACATCCTCATCTACAACAAGACTTGGGTGGAACACTTGCTGCATATTCAACAGTTTATGCACACCCTACAACAACACAAACTATATGGAAACTTGGAAAAATGCTCCTTCGGCATGGAGAGGGTCCATTACTTAGGACACATCGTTGATTGACATGGTGTGCATGTGGATCCAGCCAAGATCTAGGTCATCCGTGATTGGCCAGACCCAACCACACTCACTGAACTTCGAATCTTCTTGGACCTCACCAATTTCTATCCCAGGTTCATGTTTGGATTCTCTCATATCGCATGGGCCCTCATCCAAGTAACCAGGGGTGGCGGTAAGAAAAAAATTGTGTGGGGCCTGTCCCAACAACAAGCCTTCTGTGACTTGAAGAAGTGTTTGTGCTCATCCCCAGTACTTTCATTATCGGACCTGCAACATGCCTTTGAGATCGAGACAGATGCTTCAGACCATGTTGTGGGTGCCATTCTCACTCAACACGACCACCCCATGGCATATCATAGTGAGACACTATCATATGATGTTCGTAAGTACCCTAATTACGACAAAGAAATGTAATCCATTGTGCAAGACTATCGCCAGTGGAGACATTACATTTTTGGAAAGGAGACAATCATCCACATTGATCACAAGCCACTACAGTTCACGCAAACCCAAAGAAAAATGAAGAATGACCACCATCAGAAGTGGTACACATACTTACAACATTTCCACCTCAACATCAAGTATAAAATAGGAAGTACCAACTGAGTTGTTGATTGCCTCAACCGACCTCCAGTCATGACACTCACCACGGTGCTAGACTCTTTCATCCATGAGACCTCCAGATGGCTCCACCTTTATGAGACAGACCCTGACTTCTCCACTACCTACCAAATGTTGGGTGCCAACTTAGTGGTTGCTAATTTCCATCTTCAAGATGGGTTGTTGTGTTGTCTGGTCCATCTCTGCATTCCATCCAGTGAGCACATGAAGCTGATTTGGGAATCTCACTACAGTCAGGTGGCAGGACACTTTGGCATCGAAAAGACAAAGGCAGTGCTGCAGAAAAATTTCTACTGGCCGAAACTTCGATAGGATGTCGAAAAGTATATCAGGTCATGCACCGCCTATGCTATTGCCAAACCAAACACTAAGGAACAAGGCATGTACACCCCTCTTACTACTCCTGACAGGCCATGGGAATCCATCTCAATGGAATACATGTTGGGCCTCCCATCCACCAAGAGGGGAAATGATTGTGTTTTTATGGTTGTTGATCTCTTTTCCAAGATGGCGATTCTAGCGGCCTGTAAGAAGAACATCACAAGATAATCCACTACCAAGATATTCTTTGAACAATTATGGGTACGTTTTCAGATCCCACAAACCATTATCTCATATTGTGACAGTCGTTTCATCAAAACATTCTGGTCGAGCCTCTGGTCACTGCTGGATACCAAGCTCACCAAATCCACTGTGTTCCACCCCCAGACAGATGGTCAAACTGAGGTCTTCAATTGGATGATCGTACATATCCTGTGCATGTACAATTAAAAATACCCCCACACATGGGATGAGAGTATTCCCTATGTCTAACATAGCTACAACCGAGACCTGCATAGCTCAACTGGCCATAACCCCTTTCAGGTGGGGTTGGGATTCCAACCATTGGGCCCCATGGATGTTTCACTACCCTTGGTGACCACCTAGGCCAGCTCATTCCCTGCTCCACCAAAAGCTGAAAAAGACACCCAGTTCATCAAGCGAATCCAATGCATCCGCCAAAAGGTTAAGGATATTCTACATAAGTCTAATGCCAATTACAAGCATTGCCATGATCAACATCGGACGCCACATAAGTTTCAGGTGGGATACAAAGTTTGGTTACACTTGCAGAAAGAATGCCTTACAGGGCCCCATCGGAAGCTTCGCCCACTCTGTTATGGGTCATACACCATCACCAAGGCTATGGGTGACAATTCTTTTGAGCTCAACATCTCCCCTTTCCTTGGCCTGCACCTAGTCTTCAACGTGGCTCTCCTTTGGCCATATTTCCCACCACTATTGGACACCTCAGAGATAGCAGAACACTTGAAACCAATAGAGCTCAACCCTGAATACATGAAACATGCATCCAATGATCATATTCTAGACACACATATCAAGGGAACTCGACAGGAAAGGATCCAGCTTTATCGAGTCGTCAAAGCACGACAACTCTTGCACTAAGGGAAGTGGCTCACCCGGGGTCAAATTTAGCAGGAATTTCTTCATTTAATGGGAGAACTCAACAAAATGGAGACCATTGCTTACTAAGGAGGGAGGATTGATCCAGGTGGATATCAATGGCCACCCACCTATTCGAATTGGCTCAAAACAGTTTTCTGGCAAATTTGGCAATTTACTATTTTTAGCAGTTTTTAACTTCCGGGGCCATTTTGAGGGCCTAAATGAAGGTTTTTCGGGATCGAGCTTCTCAATGATAGGAAAAGGCTTTGATTGATCCCCCTAAATGAATCTCCTCAAGGATACCTTTCCAACGAGCTATTGTGTTCCCCAAACAAAGATCATATGCCAAAGTTACGCCCCTAGGAAGTTGATGTACTAACTTACCCAAACGGGGCCAACATGACTTTCGACGCTTCATCTCCTAGGGTTATGTTTTTGGATGTCTAGGGTTTTTGACATTCCTGTTTATTGTAAAAAGGACTTTAAAGCGTCATTGTAATCATCTTCTTGCGAATGAGTGCAATCGTCACATCTCTTCTCAGAGATAATCCGCCACCATTCCAACAAGCTTGTTTTCCATTGCATTTTATAGTTTCAACTTATTTCCTTATTGAATAGAAAACCAGTTTTACTGTATCTTTGTTATTTTGTGTTAAGCATCTTTTAATAATCTGTATTCATTTTGTTCTGCTCATAAAATATGGATCAATTATTGTAAGTTTTAAACCTTTGAAGTGAAACAATGCATACTGATTCTTAAACAAAATAGAAAAAACAACAATGGCATACACACAGTACATAGAGATTTACCCTAGAAACCCTTAACTAGGAAAACTAGCAAACCTTAGAGCCACACCTATATCTCTCTCCTTATATTAACTTCATCATTTACAATACAATATATAGGTATTTTTCAACATACAAAACCCTAATATGTTAACCCAGATTAGATTCCAACCCTAATTCCTTAACCAAAATTATATTACAATGGGTCAAAAAAACTATTGGCCGAAAAAAAACAAAAAAAACCAAAAAACAACCCAATTTTTTTTGTGGGATATTCCCTCAATCCATTGACACATATGAAAAACACATGGTGATAACTATGTAAGGAACATAACACACCCCCAATAATTATGAGTGAAAAGTTGAGCCCACTTAGGAACACCATTAACCTGTAATGAGATCATTACACATGTTGAACTAGAAGGGAGATTCCCTTTCTTTTCTCGTTGATAAGTAAAAGAAATGGGATACTTCCTACCTTGACATCTAATTTCTAGAATTATTATTGATGCAATTCAAGTTCATACAATCAATCAAATCTCAACAACCATGCATCAATACTCATCACAATGAAAGATATAGGAAAACAATTTCAATGCAACTAGTATAAAACTATAAACTAAATTGTGCAAAAGGATTCTAATGAATGAAATGATGAAAAGGTGAAAGGAAAGTGGATGGGAACCTTTGTTAGCAGGTAAAAATATTTGAACCTTCAACATGTCATTAAATTCTAATTGTTGGCTTCATTATTCCATAACCAACTAAAGATCATTTTTATTTTTTTCCTTCATATTCCTTCATTAGTCTCATAATAAAATGTTGCTAAAATAATTAGTGTATAGTACAATAGGAATTTCATCACACATCTCTACATCATATAACGTTAAGTAACAAATCTCCGTAAGGTACTAGATCTATTATAATAGCAGAAAACATAAATATTGCAGAGAATAACAACAGAACAACACAATAGATGAAACCACAACACCAAAATAATACCTTTATTGATACAGAAAAATGTTCACTTGTCTCTTCAAGGGGACAACCTCCAACAAAGAAACACTCTATTACAATAATTCTCAAGACAAAACTTCTCATAACTCTTACTCTTATTTATACTAATTCTATATTCTAAATATCATTCTAGAGGAAGATACTTATAGAAGTGGAATCTTTTGTTACGTCTTCTTACATTGACTTATTCAAATTTATTAAATAGGCCTTATTAACTGATGTCAACCTTTATTATATAAAAATATATTATTCTATCTACATGATGGGTTATGGAGGTTTGGGCCCTAACATGCCCTCCCCCTTGAAAAAGAGCCTTGTCCTCAAGGATTGAGATGAGGAAACTGTTGTAGAATGGCAGCTGGCTCCCAAGTGGCATCTTCAGGAGTTGCATCTTTCCACTTCCTTGATGGTGAAGTGATGGAGATGTCGCTCGCGTTAGTCCAATACTTCTTGTGGATGAAACCAAATGGAACCTTCTTGATGCAGGAGAATCCCTCACGACAAGCAAGCCAACGTGGAAGCAAGAAGTCAGCTGGAAGACGTCCAACACAAGTTTTTGAATTTTTAAATTTTCCCTTGAAATTGATGCGCTGAATATAAATGAGATCATTTAATTTAGGCGCCTTGGTAAAATGTACTTAGACCTCGAGCCATATTCTCTCTTCTGATATAGACAGAGGCATTTATAGTAGTAGTTGCAGGTAGATAGAATTAAATTCTTAGATTAGACAGTTTTAGAGCGCAGGAGGGAAAACAGATATAGACACCCTCATTTGTATCATTGTAACATTAACAGGAGAAAGAAGAATTTAGAGCATAGGAGAATAGCAGAGGGTTGTAGAAGACATCCATGTATAGATCTTGAATTAATAGAAGAAGTTGATTCAGATTCATGGTTGTTGTGTTATTCTCTGTGTATGTGTGTTGAATTCTCTACTTATGAGAATTACTTCCTGTTATGCATTTGTTATCATGCTGTGTGTATGATTTCATGTGTCAAGATTGAAATCTGAGAGGAAGGGTGAATGAGTTTCAATTGTTTCTCTACTTGAGCAAGAATTCCTGCAAGGAGTGCAGTTGAAGTCGTCCGCAAGGAGTGCGTTGACAGAAGGCTCAGAGAGTTAACTCTTGTTCTCATACCAACAGGAGTGAGATTGGGTTATACAAGCCGTGCAAGGAGTGCACAGGCTAAGGAGAGTCTCAGTCGTGACACTGAGTGAAGTATTGAAGGACTACTGCTACGGGCAGGGCAGAGTCAAAGGAAGCTCGAACAGTTGAAGTGTTCGTAGGTTTTTCCGCAAGGAGTGCATGTAGAGAACCTCGTTGAGGTTGAAGCAATTTAGAAAATCTCAGGAAGGAAAGGCCCTTGAGTCGCTGAAGATCAGCACAAACTCAGTTTGACTTGAAGTCGGGGAGAAACGTCGCAGGTTGGCGAAGTGGCGAAGGAGTCTCGTGGAGAGACACTCTTTTCATTTTGTGGATTATACAGGGAAGAAAGGACGGTCGAAATCCTCTGAGGAGATTTCGCGAAGTTCCGAGGATCGTTACATCTTGCAAAGGTGCAAGGAGGTTACGGCGAGAAGATTCCGAAGAGTTTGAAGCTCAAGAGAGACAGAGCCGTCGATTCAAAATCACGGGAGTCGTTGGATCTGCACGTGGGATCGTGTATCGAGATCTCGCCGTGAGAAGTCCCGAAGTATTGGCACTAGGATTCGCGAGTCGCGAAGTGCCAAGAGCCGAGGTTCGTGTGGATGTGTGGCAGAGCATAAGGTGGGACCGCGTGGCCAACGGGTGGACACACGTTGCTTGGAGATAGGAGTCAACACTCCGTTGAATTCTCGCACCTCGGGGATTCGCGGAATAGGAGGGTGAAAATTCAACGGTTCAATCGGCGAGGTTGCGAGGTTGCGAGGTTGCGAGTAGTGCAATTCGTCGAGGGAGGAGTCAGCTCAGCATTGACCTATCGCATCTCGGAGGATCGCAACGGGAGGCACAAGAGTTCGCCGCATAAACTCACGAAGGAGCAAGTTGCGAGAGGCACTAACATTTAAGCCTAGCCCATGGTTGCATGTGGTGAGGGCACTAATAAAGGAAGGAGATATACCTGTATCGCCAGGTTGGGTATCGCAAGATTTGAAAGGAAGAGTTGGAGGCTTTGAGTCATGAACTCACGAGACAATGAGATTTAGCTGACCTCGTGGAAAGATTGTTGTGGGTGAATATTTTTCAATAGGGAAATAGAAGAACCTTCGAGTTCTTCGGGCCGAGAAGAGGAAGATCCTGTGAGCGAATATGTGCCCTAGGTGGCGCACTTTGCATCAAGTGGTATCAGAGCATAGAAGAGTTTCTTTGCTTTCTGTAGCAGAGAAAAAGGAGAATTCACCATGCTACCAAGGAGAAGGGGTAGACAATCACCCGATCCTGAGGAGGAAAGGGAGATGTCTAGAGAAAGAGGTAGGCAAGTGAAAAATCCAGACATGGAGAGAGAAGTGCGAAATCTTCGTGCCAGAATGGAGGACATGGAGATAAAACAAAGGCGCAAAGATGATGTAGTAGATATCAGTGAATCTGAAGATGAAGAGGATGCTGGACACGGAGGAGAAGAAATTCCAGCGGAAGATGCAGTGAGTGAACGCTTACTTAAAGCTGTTGCAAGAATGAGTACAAAGGTAAAGATGGACATTCTAGTTTATGAGGGAAATCTGGATGCAGAAGAGCTGCTAGATTGGATTAGAGCTCTAGACACTTACTTCGATTATGAAGATATCGAAGAAGATAAGAAGGTCAGGCATTCCGTCACGAGATTAAAAGGACATGCAACCTTGTGGTGGGATGAAATGCAAGCTGACAGGCGTTGCCAGGGAAAGCATAAGATTAAGAGCTGGGACATGATGATTGCAAAGATGAAGACAAAATTCATTCCCAGGGATTATCAAATTTCTTTGTTTAAGAGGATGCAGAATGTTAAGAACCAAACATCAATATAGCATAGAAAAACCTCAGGAAAAGTACTCAACGTCTTGAAAAAAAGATAATTTCAGATAATAAGCCTCTTCGAGAGGGAAACCTCCTTTTACCCCACTTAAATGTTCAAGTACAAGATGATTAAAATGAAAATGTCTCCTTGGTATATATAGGAGACTAGGAGGTATAATTACAACTAATGGCCTAAAGCCGACATAAATAAAATAACATTACTAATC
>ML803739.1:123609-137106 GCA_009831015.1 Picea engelmannii
TCCATCTTAGTATCCAACTTAGCTTCCATTGAATCCATCATCTCTTGTAGTTCATCTTTGGTTACTGTATTCTTTTGTAAATCATTTATGTCCCTACGCATTTCTTCACCTTCATCAAGAGTCCAATTAGGATTTTTTGGAGGTTTATTTGGTGTAGAAGGTCCTTTTTGGGTGGCATTTTGGCCAAATATCACTTTTGAGTCTTGATTTTGAGGTGGTTCTGCTAGACAATATTTATTCTGTTCTATCTCCCAGGTTTGGGCCCTTCTGGGTATGAAAATTTCTTTTAGGTAGTTCTCTGATATTTTTTCTCTGCAATGCCACAGGTATGATCAAAATTGGATGTTCCAAGTGGAATTTACGGTAACTTCCTCACAACTTGCCGATTTTTGTCCTTTCCAGGAGATCTCACTTGTATAGAATGCTCCACATAAAATATATGATATAAAATTCTGAAACTTGCACCCAAACTACTACAGACTGTCCACGATCCAATGCAACTAGTCCCACTCAATTTGGATACTCTAGCAAGAAGTTATGGTTGTTTTACCTGGAACACCTTCTTGAGACTAGTCAATAGGACTAGTCAGATACCCTATCTTACACAAGGTGTATATGCACATTTAAGATGACCCAGAAGCTGAAATTTTTACCAAAGATACCTTATTAATTTCTGTAAATGGCCTCTAGAGTTCAGGGTCCGAAACGTTACAGAAAATATTTTATAGTGAAAATTCCGCAATGACGCATTTCAGGATGATTCCAGAACCCTATCTTGTACAAGCTATATCTCCAAAAGTATAGGGCCCCAGGAGCTGAGTTTTGAACCCAACGTACCTTGATCCATCTACTAAATACCCTCCAAGTAGTTCCTTCTGAAACGTTGTAGAACAAAAGTTATAGTGAAAATGCCACAGTGTCTCAGATGTAGCAGCGAAACCCCAAGACCTTGAGCTCTGATACCATATGTTAAGAACCAAACATCAATATAGCATAGAAAAACCTCAGGAAAAGTACTCAACGCCTTGAAAAAAAGATAATTTCAGATAATAAGCCTCTTCGAGGGGGAAACCTCCTTTTACCCCACTTAAATGTTCAAGTACAAGATGATTAAAATGAAAATGTCTCCTTGGTATATATAGGAGACTAGGAGGTATAATTACAACTAATGGCCTAAAGCCGAGATAAATAAAATAACATTACTAATCTAAATTACAACTAATGGCCTAAAGCCAACATAAATAAAATAACATTACTAATCTAATATGCCCCAATTAAGGGGTAATGAGCCAATATTAGGGCTTAACACAGAACCTGAGACAGAAGCTGATTACAGTGAAAGAGTATATTGAGGAATTTTATAGGTTGAATATCAGGGTAGGTCATCGTGAAAGCAATGGTGAAAAGGTGGCCAGGTATATGAATGGCCTGAGGTATGAAATTCAGGATGAATTAAATATGGCGACCATCTGAATGGTGGAGGATGCTTACCAATTAGCTCTGAAAGCTGAGGAGAAGCTGAGCCATAAACAAATTTAGAGGGGCCGAGGAAAAAGTCAACCCAGAGGCAAAG
The DNA here is from genome assembly GCA_009831015.1 of Picea engelmannii. Taxonomy (NCBI): domain Eukaryota; kingdom Viridiplantae; phylum Streptophyta; class Pinopsida; order Pinales; family Pinaceae; genus Picea; species Picea engelmannii. Next base: position 125,183 of record ML803739.1, read on the forward strand.
CAATCAACCAAGATAAATACCAGAAGCCCAAGGAGGAATGGAAGAAACCTCAGGGAAAAGTTGAAAGAGGTGAACCCTCACAGAGAAGGCCATATGTTGAGCAGCGAGGACAACAAATCAAACAAAGAGGAGGATATGTTGATAATGATAGGTTTTCTCGTACCATAGGTAGAGGAAGGGGAAGAGGTGGAGTAATTACATGCTTCACGTGTGGAAATAATGGGCACAGGTCGTTTGACTGTCCAGAGAAAAAGAAAGAATGGAGTAATTACATGCTTCAGTAGAGTATGCTGAAGGCGCAAGATCGCTAGTGATGCGAAAGGTCCTTTTGACGCCAGAGAAAGAGATGGAGAATTCAACGCAGAGGAAGAGTCTTTTTAGGACTGCTTGCAAGACCAAGGATAGAGTGTGCAAGGTCATTGTGGACAGTGGAAGCACCGATAATCTCGTTTCAACCGAGATGGTAGAAAAAATGAAGCTGGAGACAACTGATCACCCGAGTCCATACAAAGTTTCATGGCTACAGAAGAGACATCAGGTAAATGTCACCAAACAGTGCTTAGTTGACATTAAGATAGGAGGATATAATGATAGGATTTTATGTGATGTTATTCCTATGGATGTCTGTCATTTATTTCTGGGTAGACCATGGCAATATGATAGAAATGTGATTCATGATGGGAGGATGAACACCTATACCCTGAAAAATAATGGGAGAACTCATATGTTGTGTCCAATTGAAGATAAAGAGATGAAGCCAGAGGTAAACAACACAGTACTTCTCATGAGTGGGAAGGAAATTCTTACAGAAGTTAAGAAGAAGGAGGATCCACAATTCTTTGTGGTCAGAAAGCCGAGAATTGTTCTGACTAGCACAAGAGTGGATGATTTTCCAGAAGAAGTTCAGGAACTGCTGGAAGAGTTCGTTGATATTGTAGTGGACGAATTACCTCGTTCATTGCCACCGATGAGGAGCGTGAGTCACCGTATTGATCTCATACCAGGAGCTAGTTTACCAAACAAATCCGTGTACAGATTGACACCCCAGGAGAATGAGGAGATCAAGAAGCAGGTCCAGGAGTTGTTGGACAAAGGTTTGGTCAGAGAAAGCTTGAGTCCATGTGCTGTTCCAACAGTACTCAGTCCGAAGAAAGACGGAGGCTGGAGGATGTGCACTGATTCAAGGGTGATAAACAAGATAACTATCAGATATAGATTCCCATTGCCAAGAATGGATGATTTGATGGATTTCTTAAGTGGAGTAATTTTTTTTTCAAATATAGATTTGAAGAGTGGATATCATCAGATTCGTATGAGAGAAGGTGACGAATGGAAAACCGCATTCAAGACAAATGAAGGGTTGTATGAATGGCTTGTCATGCCATTTGGATTGACGAATGCACCAAGTAACTTTATGAGGTTGATGAAATAAGTCCTGAAGGAGTTCATCGAGAAATTTGTCATCGTGTATCTGGATGACATATTGATTTCCAGCAAGACAAAGGATGAACATCTCCACTTCCTTGATGGTGCAATGATGGAGATGTCGCTTGCGTTAGTACAATACTTCTTGTGGATGAAACCAAATGGAACCTTCTTGATGCAGGAGAATCCCTCACGAGAAACAAGCCAACGTGGAAGCAAGAAATCAGCTAGAAGACGTCCAGCGCAAGTTTTTGAATTTTTAAATTTTCCCTTGAAATTGATGCGCTGAATATAAATGAGATCATTTAATTTAGGCACCTTGGTAAAATGTACTCAGACCTCGAGCCATATGCTCTCGTCTGAGATAGACAGAGGCATTTATAGTAGTAGTTGCAGGTAGATAGAATTAAATTCTTAGATTAGACAGTTTTAGAGCGCAGGAGGGAAAACAGATATAGACACCCTCATTTGTATCATTGTAACATTAACAGGAGAAAGAATAATATAGATCATAGGAGAATAGCAGAGGGTTGTAGAAGACATCCATGTATAGATCTTGAATTAATAGAAGAAGTTGATTCAGATTCATGGCTGTTGTGTTATTCTCTGTGTATGTGTGTTGAATGCTCTACTTATGAGAATTACTTCCTGTTATGCATTTGTTATCATGCTGTGTGTATGATTTCATGTGTCAAGATTGAAATCTGAGAGGAAGGGTGAATGAGTTTCAATTGTTTCTCTACTTGAGAAAGAATTCCTGCAAGGAGTGCAGTTGAAGTCGTCCGCAAGGAGTGCGTTGACAGAAGGCTCAGAGAGTTAACTCTTGTTCTCATACCAACAAGAGTGAGACTGGGTTATACAAGTCGTGCAAGGAGTGTGCAGGCTAAGGAGAGTCTCAGTCGTGACACTAAGTGAAGTATTGAAGGACTTCTTCTACGGGCAGGGCAGAGTCAAAGGAAGCTCGAACAGTTGAAGTGTTCGTAGGTTTTTCTGCAAGGAGTGTGTGCAGAGAACCTCGTTGAGGTTGAAGCAATTTAGAAAATCTCAGGAAGGATATGCCTCTGATTCGTTGAAGATCAACGCAAACTCAGTGCGACTTGAAGTCGGGGAGAAACATCGCAAGTTGGTGAAGCGGCGAAGGAGTCTCGTGGAGAGACACTCTTTTCATTTCGTGGATTATACAGGGAATAACGGACGGTGAAAATCCTCTGAGAAGATTTCACAAAGTTTCGAGGATCGTTAGATCTTGCGGAGGTGCAAGGAGGTTACGGCGAGAAGATTCTGAAGAGTTTGAAGCTCAGGAGAGACAGAGCTGTCGATTCAGAATCACGAGAGTCATTGGATCTGCACGTGGGATCGTGTATCGGGATCTCACCGCGAGAAGTCCCAAAGTATTGGCACTAGGATTTGTGAGTCGCGAAGTGCCGAGAGCCGAGGTTCCTGTGGACGCGTGGAAAAGAATAAGGTGGGACTGCGTGGACGACGGGTGGACACATGTTTCTTGGAGATAGGAGTCAACACTCCGTTGAATTCTCGCATCTCGGGGATTCACGGAATAGTTGGGTGAAAACTCGACGGTTCAACCAGCGGGGTTGTGAGGTTGCGAGGTTGCGAGGTTGCGAGTAGTGCAATCCGTCGAGGGAGGAGTCAGCTCAACATTGACCTATCGCATCTCGTAGGATCGCAATGGGAGGCACAAGAGTTTACCGCATAAACTCATGAAGGAGCGAGTTGCAAGAGGTGCTAACATTTAAGCCTAGCCCACGGTTGCATGTGGTGAGGGCAATAATAAAGGAAGGAGCTATACCCGTATCGCCAAGTCGGGTATTGCAAGATTTGAAAGGAAGAGTTGGAGTCTTTGAGTCACAAACTCACGAGACAATGAGATTTAGCTGACCTTGTGGAAAGATTGTTGTGGGTGCAGATTTTCCGATAGGGAAATAGAAGAACCTTCGAGTTCTTCGAGCCGAGAAGAAGAAGATCCTGTGAGAGCAGATGTGCCTTGGGTGGCGCGCTCTGCGTCACTTCTTCATCCAACTCAGGGAGTCTAATTTGAGTTTGGCACTTAGTACCAATCACCTTATTTAAGCATGAGCTATGAAAAACATGATGGATCTTAGAATGACTGGGCAAAGCTATGTGGTAAGCCACATGCCCCACTCACTTGAGAATTGTATAAGGACTATAAAATTTGGGAGAAATATTTTGACAATGGTATGTTTTGAGTGAAGTCTACTTATAGGGTTGCAGACGAAGAAACACATGGTCCTCTTCAATAAATTATCGTTTGAAATGGCCTTGTTCTTCTTGTTGCTTCATGCAATTCTGATCCATGGCCAAATTTTTTTTGAGGGTGCAGAGAATGGCCTCACGAACTGAAAGATTGTTGTCAACCTCCTGAACGTTCAATACACCTGGCATGTGGGAGAGAACCGGTGGTAGATTTTGTCCATAGACTACTCAAAAGGACCCATGTGAGTAGTTGTATGGTAAGATGTGTTGTACCACCATTAAACGAGGGGTAACCACTGAGTCCACTGATTCTGTTGTTCAGATGAAAAACACCTTAAATAGGTTTCAAAACACTTGTTGACAACATCAGTTTGGCCATCAGTCTGGGGATGATAGGAGTGTTGATATGAAATTGGGTGCCCTGGAGACGGAACAATTCTGGCCAAAAATTGTTGGAAAAAGTGGGATCTCGGTCAGAGACAATAGAATGAGGCATGCCATGAAGCTTGAAGATATTATCCATGAAAATTTGAGCCACTGTGGAGGTTGTGAATGGGTGTTGGAGAGCACATAAATGAACATATTAGGAAATACAATCAACTACCATCATGATCACTGATTTATTGCCCGATTTAGGTAAGCCAACAATGAAGTCCATAGAAAAATCCTGCTAAATAGCCAACGAAATCGGGAGGAGTTGGAGTGTTCCCATGGTCTTGACTGTTTCTCCCTTATTCCGTTGACATACATCACATTCAACCATAAAGGTTCAAATGTCCTATTTCATACCATCCCGGAAAAAAGAGTGTTTGACCCTTTCATATGTTTTGGTGAACCTTGAATGCTCGACTGTGCAGGAAGCATGAAGCTTTGAAAGCACCTGAGATTTAAGTTGTGACTGTTTGTTACGATACAAACGAAATTTGTAGTGAATCTCGTTATTGTGCCAAGATTACTCTGAAGAAACTGGAGAATTAGATTGCAATTATTGGATAATGCCATAAATGTTTGGGTCTTGCAGCCATTCCTGGTGAGAAGCTTGGATCCAATATGGTACAATGAAGGAGAGAGAAAAAAGGGATCCTTCATCTTCATACTTCCAAGAAAGAGCATCAACAACTACATTTTATTTTCCCTTCTTGTAAATTGTCTCATAATCATATCCAAATAGCTTGGTGACCCATTTTTGTTTCTCTAGGGAGGAAATTCGTTGTTCCAAAAAATGTTTGAGGCTCCAATGATCAGTTTTAAGTTGGAATCATTGTCCCAAGAGATAACGACACCATAGATCCACAATATGTAGAATAGCCAACATTTCCTTTTCATAGATTGATTGGCCCAAATGGTGCTCTGAAAGTTGTTTTCTTGTGAATGACATCGGTCATCCTTCTTGCATGAGAATTGCTCCAATTGATTTCCTAGATGCATCACATTCCAGAACAAAGTCTTTTTGAAGTTGGGAAGGGAAAAGACATGAGTTGTGCACATATCCTCATTCAAAGTATGGAATGCTTGATCAACTGTAGGATTCCAATTGAAAGGATTATTTTTAAGGCGAGCAGTGAGAGGGGTTGTAATTTTGCCAAATTTCTTAACAAATTTGTGATAATAGCCCATTAAACCCAGAAAACCACACAAACTCTTGAGAGTTTTGGGGCGAGGCCAATCCTGAATAGCTTCAATTTTCTTAGGATCCACCCTGGCACCATCTTTTCCAACAATATGACCCAAATACTCCACTTCTGAGGCACCAAAGGGACATTTGGATTGTTTGAGGAAAATTTGGTACTGAGAAAGGAGATGGAAAACTTGATCCACATGGAAAATATGTGTTTTCCATGTTTTACTATAGATGAGAATATCCTCAAAGAAAACTAAGACAAAATGATGGAGAAAAGGATAGAAGACATGATTCATGAGACTTTGGAAAGTGGGAGGGGGGATTTCATAGGCCAAAGGGAATGACCAAGAACTCATAGTGGCCCTTATGAGTTCGAAAGGTCGTCTTGGGAATGCCAACTTATTTCATAGGTATCTGGTGGTAACCAGAACAAAGATCAAGTTTAGTAAAGTAGTGAATACCACTCAATTCATTCAATAGATCATCAACGACATGAATGAGAAAGTTGTCTTTGATGGTGAGTTTGTTGACAGCACGAAAGTTGGAAAAAATGCACCACGTGACTTTTTTTTGAGGAACATGACTACATGATAAGAATAGGGGCTGGTACTATGGAAAATGACACCCGTGTTGATCAATTCTTGAACAATTTTCTAAATTTAATTCTTCTGGGCAAAGGGATGAAGATACATGCGAACATTGGGAGGAAGACTTCCCAAAACTAGAGGAATAGAATGATCATGAACACCGCGGGAAGGGGGAAGGCCATGCGGCGTGGAAAAATAGTGTAGTGTTTAGAAAAGTATAGATTGGAGGCCAGGATGCATAGACGATGTATCAACTTCTTGAGTGACATTGAGTTGGAAAATAAAGTTGGAATGGCCTTTTTGAGGAGCTTTACCATTCGATGGAAACTATGATCTCAAGGAGCCTATTGTGATGCCTTGGAATTTATACTACTGGTTGTCCTGTTGAAACTACATGGTGAATTCCTTAAAATACATGAGGATGAGACCGATAGTGCGTAACCATTATGCACCTAACACAATATCACAACCACCCATGTCGATAGAGAACATATGATATTTTAGGTTGTACTCACCAATTTGGAGACACATTTTCAGAATGCCCCCCACATTTCATGGAACCTCGATTGGAAATCATGATTTGAAAATTGTTGACTGCATAGATATATCAATGGGTTTCTTGAGAAATGCATCGATGAATGAAATTATGAGTGCTACCACTACCAACTAGGATGATGATCTTCCATTTTTTAATGTAGCCAATTAGCTTGAGGGTTTGGGGAGCAGAGAAGTCACTGAGTGCATTCAAGGAAATGACCGGTTCAACTTATGGTGGATCAGATAGCAGAGTGATAAGAGATAGCTCAGGTAACTCAACTGCATGAGAATCCTCGATCTCGTATTCAACAACAACCTCAGAGATGGCCATGAAAAACTTATGTTCCTTACACGTGTGCCCCAGAAAATATTTTTCATCACAATTATAACAAAGACCTTTGACTTGGTGTTCAACCATTTCTTCCTGGGTTAACTTTTGGATCTTGAGAGGGGTGGGATGAGGGGAAGGAGTGGAAGGGCAAGGGCTTAGAGGGAAAGAAGGTTTGTGATGTTGGTAAAAAACAACTTGTTGGGCTCCCTTGGCACGTTGAGTAGATTCCAACCAAGTCTAGGGGAAATTCATGAGGAATTGGTCTCAGATGTCATCCTTGAGGCCACTGATAAAGCATTCTCAAAAAAATGTATCAGACATGCCCTCTATTATGAAAGATAATTTATCAAATGAAACTATAAACTCTTCCATTGTACCTGACTATTTCAATTTGGTCAGACGACCCAGGGAGTGTGTATCAATGTCAAAGTGGTCATAAAGTTCAACCAAAAACTGGGTCCAAGCCACATATCCTTGGCGTGATTTGCGATTTCATTTCCACCATTGCCAACGTTCATGGTCTAAATAGAGGACACCATAACAAAGTTTGACCAAGTCATCAGTGATGCCATGCAAGGAGACACAATGTTACATTTGAGTGACCCAACTAGTGGGATCCGAGCGATCAATTTTTTTCACCTCCACTCGTGGAAGACACAGATCATGATGAAAAGGATTGGACTGAAATTGCTGGGAATTGGAGGAAGCAATACCTTCGATGTTAGAATTTTGATCAGATGAGGAATGGATTCCAGAAATGGGGATTTTTTCTAGGACCTTGGAAGCAAATGAGTCAATTTGAGATTCAAGGTGGGATTCAAGCTGGTTGGCAAGGTGGGAATTGATGTCCTTTAATTCTTGTTTTAGGTGGTCCATTTTGGACTCAATGAGGGTATCTATTCAGTTTTCAAGGTCTTGGTTGTGATTGTTGGCCATGGGGAGGGGATACCACAAGAAGAGGTGGGTGAAAAGGCTGGGTGGTTCCATGAAAAAACAAAGATAAGAAATGATAGATATCACTATGATCAGGATGAAAAGAGGAATCCAAGGGAATAGGTCCTAAGTAGGGGTGTTAGAAAGGGGGTCAAGACCACAGGGAAAAAAAGGATAAAAATTGATAGGTATCACTGTGATCAGGATGAAAATAGGACTCCAATGGGATAGGTCTCAAATAAGGGTGCGGGTAGGCTCCAAACTCATTTTTTGTTTTTTTTACTCCTGCGGAGTTATACTCCGATCTGAAGAATATTGCAGTGTTGATAGGCCTAAATTGTTAACAAGAAAAAATATGTAGTAATTTTTCAACCAGAATGAAAGAGGTGAAGTTGCACAGAAATAGATCTTATCTGTTTTGTTTCGGTGTCTGTCCCAAGCGTTAGGGTATTTAGGGTTTCTATAAACAAGGGTTTTCCATGTTCTATAGCTCTATGATATATGTGCGGGGTCCAACAGTAGTACTCGGCCCAATATCTCAGGGCACCATCTAAGGAGGCTAGACTATGCCCTTAACCGTACTACCCGACTACCCAGGTACTAGAGAGTATCTTCCCGAGTGTCGTTCTCGGTGGCACTATAAGAGTCAGGTGTCCGAGTGGTTTATCTATGGAAGGATTCAAGATATCTAGGTTAATTCGTACACAGGTGTTGTTTGATGCGCTACCACTCAAAGGGGTACCAACAGGGTTTATAAGGGTGGTCAACAATGTGTGCTTAAGTACCACTTGTAGTTCATGCGTGTATGCTTCCCCGACTGTGGATTTATGTGTTGAACGACAAATATTTGTAGCTTTAAGACGTCGAAATACATCTATACCCTGAAAAAATAACCCAAAATTTCTTGCCAAGGAAAGTGCTCTGATACCACTTATAAGGTACTATATCTATTATAATAGAGGAAAACAAAAATATTGCAGAGAATAACAATGGAGCAACACAATAGATGAAACCACAACACCAAAATAATACCTTTATTGATAGGAAACAATGTTCACTTTCCTCTTCGATGGGGTAGCCGACAATAGAGAAACTCTCTATTACAATAATTCTCAAGACAAAAATTCTCATAACTCCTACTCTTATTTATACTAATTCTATCTTCTAAAGATCATTCTAGAGGAAGATCCTTCTAGAAGTAAAGGCTTCTATTAGGTCTTCTTACATTGACTTATTCCAATTTATTAAATAGGCCTTATTAACTAATGTATGAATTTATTACATGGAAATATATTATTCTATATACGTTAGGGGTTAGGGAGGTTAGGTCCCTAACAATCACACTCCAGGTTCTTAACTTGGATCAAGTTTCATATATTCAATTCATTCTCAAAGGTTACCTTTCACAGGTCTTGGACTAGTGAAACAATCAACATAACACTTTTATTATTCTTGGGTTTGATACCCAACACCCATGCTACCGTTTAAATCTTATTCTAAGTCATTCAAATCCATAAACCACTTAATGCTAGTAGTGAATATCCATTAAACCAATAACTAACAAGATTCAAACTTCATTATTTTTACAAAATTGAATGCACTTAAAGTCGTGCATGCATACTATAAGAAACATTTATTATAATCTTGCGCATACATCTTTATCAAGTGTGAATTCAATGCACATATTGAAACTTTGGTTTCAATCTGTTTCAAGGAAGCTACAATCGAGCTACCATATCAAGATTTCAAAACCCAATATTGTGCATGTGTTCAATCCAATATAATAACAACACTATCATTTCACTCCCATCATAGCCCTTAGTTCTTCTATCAAGGGGAAGAATGATTCAACGCGATATGCATAATGTAATTATGAATTGGATGCCAACAAAATTGTTGATTAAATATCCATCAAACGCACCATATAAAATTCACACCCAAGTTGTAGTTCTTCTTATATTATGCATTGCCAACAAAGAAGGGAAATAGGGATTTCAAGCTACGGGATGCATGAGAGTTGGAATTGTTATCACATAGAATTGCTTGGGTCAAGAAAGTCCTTTAGTCTTTGATTTTGAGTCATAAGTGTTGTTTAAATTTTAGGTTTTGTCCTTTTCCTATAGTCATTTTTCATTCTTGACACAAATAAACTAAAGTTAGTGTTGGCTTTGGTCTATAGTCCTTGGGTTATATCTCGATTATCATGATAACTTGGACAAACCTTCATCTGTCACATCTTTCTTTTGTCCATTATCACCATGACATGTCACCTTGTCCATGTTGTACTTAGACCCCTCCTTTGTGTCACCTTTACCCGTTAGGATGTCAAATCAAGTTTGATCTGTACGTTGCCAACTCACTAGAGAGTTCGCAATGCATCCAAAAGTACATCATGTAGTCATTACCATCATTGTGTTCATGAGTCGTGTCAATGAAGATCTCCTTATTTTCAGATCTGATATTTTAAATTATAGAGAGGGGTTTTGTCATAAAGGCTTCTAACTGTTTTCTCCAAGTATTCAAATCATTTTTAGCTCGGCGTTGCAAATATGGTGTTTCAGATAGGTGCTAGAAAATTTTCTATGAATTGGTTGGAGAAGGTGAGTTGGAGGTTAGTCTACTTGTAGACAAAATTGTTCAAACTCAAAGATATCAGTTTTCAAGTCAAAGCCACCATGTACTCCATGAGTATTTTTATCTCATTTGAAGGACATGAAAGGATTTGTTAGTTGTTTTCCCTTTTGGGCACTGCAAACTGGTGATACACACTGCAAGCTGTCTCACTTACTTGTTGACACGTTCCCAACCCAATTGCATGTGATATGAACCTTGTTTATTAAGACTTAAGAAATCTTTGTTTCAGGCCACCTTTCCCATCATCCATTCTGCTGCTTTGCTTACTTTCCCAAGCGCTACAAACCCTCTGTTCTGGTGCTGTGAACTCCGTGAAGCAAACTTGGTGCTGTGAATCCCCTATCCCAACACCTTTTACAAAGCTTGTTTTCATCAAGTTCTCATTTTCAATTACACTCCTATCTGGTCTGCGATAAAAAGTCGTTCACTTGTGAAGTCGTTTTGAGTTTTGCAAGAGAATAGTGATGTGGTGAACAAGACCTGTCTTGCAATGAGTTGTTTCTTTATTCCTTCATGATTCTTTTGTAGTATTCCTTCATCTTCCTGACTGAAAGCTGCCTTGTCTTATTCCTGGAGGTCAAATGGGTTGATAAAAAAATAAATTTTTATACAGAACCAACCTTATTGGTAAAGTTCATCCATTAAAACCCTAGTCCTATGTTTTCTCTATTTTTCCTCTAGCATCATTAAAACTTGTGGTAAGGTTTTCTTCATACAACATTAATGAATACTCCACATCAAAGGAAGGCTCACAAAGGAGGGGGAATTGTAAGGACTGAGCCTTATGACATGTAGTTATTTGTTGGTTAACCCCTGATTAGGGAAATCTTCCAAAGAGTGGGTTGTTTTAATTTCTATCAGAAAATGCAGAGGGGACACCATGAGGTGGCTAGGGAATTTTCCCTGAACTTTGATGGAAACAAGACCAAGTTTGGGACACTAGAATTTGAGGTATATGAAGTGACCATAGTAGGAGGTACTGAAATACCTAATATTGGGGAAAGATGGTTTAAATCCATGAACCTAAATGCATCCTTCTCCAAAGAATTCCTCAAACCATAATATCTAGGAGACAACTTATCGAAAGGAGTGCCCAGGAGCCATATGATTGAAGGTTTTGATAAGATGCTAAGGGTAATCCAAAGATACTTTACCTGTGAAGGGATATTCAACATGATTTATCAGTACCACATAAGAATTCTGCTGCACTTCATAGGCAAATATTCTATGAATCTTCCTTTTTATTTGTTTAGGAGTATTGGAAAAATGGTTGACAGAGTCCAGGCTAAGTCTAAAGTAGTTGATACAAATGTTTTTCATTCAGGGCTGATGAAAATGCTTGTGATGGAGGAATTAAAGAAGAAAAACATTGACTGGGAGGAATTCATTACTTCTTCACACTTTTAGTTAAATATTGCTCCTACTCCACAATCCAAGGTACAAAGCGCTCTTCAGGCTGATAGCACTGTACATATAGAGACAAACAAGAATATGAAGAGCATAGGTATTGTTAAAAATGATGAAACAACTAAGGAACAAGAAGGAGAAGGAGTATCTTATCACTCTCCACAAAGAGAGGTTTCACCTAAACCAACTCCAAAGTTAGTAGAGACTCCATCAACCA
>ML803739.1:137206-163676 GCA_009831015.1 Picea engelmannii
CTTAGAATGACTGGGCAAAGCTATGTGGTAAGCCACATGCCCCACTCACTTGAGAATTGTATAAGGACTATAAAATTTGGGAGAAATATTTTGACAATGGTATGTTTTGAGTGAAGTCTACTTATAGGGTTGCAGACGAAGAAACACATGGTCCTCTTCAATAAATTATCGTTTGAAATGGCCTTGTTCTTCTTGTTGCTTCATGCAATTCTGATCCATGGCCAAATTTTTTTTGAGGGTGCAGAGAATGGCCTCACGAACTGAAAGATTGTTGTCAACCTCCTGAACGTTCAATACACCTGGCATGTGGGAGAGAACCGGTGGTAGATTTTGTCCATAGACTACTCAAAAGGACCCATGTGAGTAGTTGTATGGTAAGATGTGTTGTACCACCATTAAACGAGGGGTAACCACTGAGTCCACTGATTCTGTTGTTCAGATGAAAAACACCTTAAATAGGTTTCAAAACACTTGTTGACAACATCAGTTTGGCCATCAGTCTGGGGATGATAGGAGTGTTGATATGAAATTGGGTGCCCTGGAGACGGAACAATTCTGGCCAAAAATTGTTGGAAAAAGTGGGATCTCGGTCAGAGACAATAGAATGAGGCATGCCATGAAGCTTGAAGATATTATCCATGAAAATTTGAGCCACTGTGGAGGTTGTGAATGGGTGTTGGAGAGCACATAAATGAACATATTAGGAAATACAATCAACTACCATCATGATCACTGATTTATTGCCCGATTTAGGTAAGCCAACAATGAAGTCCATAGAAAAATCCTGCTAAATAGCCAACGAAATCGGGAGGAGTTGGAGTGTTCCCATGGTCTTGACTGTTTCTCCCTTATTCCGTTGACATACATCACATTCAACCATAAAGGTTCAAATGTCCTATTTCATACCATCCCGGAAAAAAGAGTGTTTGACCCTTTCATATGTTTTGGTGAACCTTGAATGCTCGACTGTGCAGGAAGCATGAAGCTTTGAAAGCACCTGAGATTTAAGTTGTGACTGTTTGTTACGATACAAACGAAATTTGTAGTGAATCTCGTTATTGTGCCAAGATTACTCTGAAGAAACTGGAGAATTAGATTGCAATTATTGGATAATGCCATAAATGTTTGGGTCTTGCAGCCATTCCTGGTGAGAAGCTTGGATCCAATATGGTACAATGAAGGAGAGAGAAAAAAGGGATCCTTCATCTTCATACTTCCAAGAAAGAGCATCAACAACTACATTTTATTTTCCCTTCTTGTAAATTGTCTCATAATCATATCCAAATAGCTTGGTGACCCATTTTTGTTTCTCTAGGGAGGAAATTCGTTGTTCCAAAAAATGTTTGAGGCTCCAATGATCAGTTTTAAGTTGGAATCATTGTCCCAAGAGATAACGACACCATAGATCCACAATATGTAGAATAGCCAACATTTCCTTTTCATAGATTGATTGGCCCAAATGGTGCTCTGAAAGTTGTTTTCTTGTGAATGACATCGGTCATCCTTCTTGCATGAGAATTGCTCCAATTGATTTCCTAGATGCATCACATTCCAGAACAAAGTCTTTTTGAAGTTGGGAAGGGAAAAGACATGAGTTGTGCACATATCCTCATTCAAAGTATGGAATGCTTGATCAACTGTAGGATTCCAATTGAAAGGATTATTTTTAAGGCGAGCAGTGAGAGGGGTTGTAATTTTGCCAAATTTCTTAACAAATTTGTGATAATAGCCCATTAAACCCAGAAAACCACACAAACTCTTGAGAGTTTTGGGGCGAGGCCAATCCTGAATAGCTTCAATTTTCTTAGGATCCACCCTGGCACCATCTTTTCCAACAATATGACCCAAATACTCCACTTCTGAGGCACCAAAGGGACATTTGGATTGTTTGAGGAAAATTTGGTACTGAGAAAGGAGATGGAAAACTTGATCCACATGGAAAATATGTGTTTTCCATGTTTTACTATAGATGAGAATATCCTCAAAGAAAACTAAGACAAAATGATGGAGAAAAGGATAGAAGACATGATTCATGAGACTTTGGAAAGTGGGAGGGGGGATTTCATAGGCCAAAGGGAATGACCAAGAACTCATAGTGGCCCTTATGAGTTCGAAAGGTCGTCTTGGGAATGCCAACTTATTTCATAGGTATCTGGTGGTAACCAGAACAAAGATCAAGTTTAGTAAAGTAGTGAATACCACTCAATTCATTCAATAGATCATCAACGACATGAATGAGAAAGTTGTCTTTGATGGTGAGTTTGTTGACAGCACGAAAGTTGGAAAAAATGCACCACGTGACTTTTTTTTGAGGAACATGACTACATGATAAGAATAGGGGCTGGTACTATGGAAAATGACACCCGTGTTGATCAATTCTTGAACAATTTTCTAAATTTAATTCTTCTGGGCAAAGGGATGAAGATACATGCGAACATTGGGAGGAAGACTTCCCAAAACTAGAGGAATAGAATGATCATGAACACCGCGGGAAGGGGGAAGGCCATGCGGCGTGGAAAAATAGTGTAGTGTTTAGAAAAGTATAGATTGGAGGCCAGGATGCATAGACGATGTATCAACTTCTTGAGTGACATTGAGTTGGAAAATAAAGTTGGAATGGCCTTTTTGAGGAGCTTTACCATTCGATGGAAACTATGATCTCAAGGAGCCTATTGTGATGCCTTGGAATTTATACTACTGGTTGTCCTGTTGAAACTACATGGTGAATTCCTTAAAATACATGAGGATGAGACCGATAGTGCGTAACCATTATGCACCTAACACAATATCACAACCACCCATGTCGATAGAGAACATATGATATTTTAGGTTGTACTCACCAATTTGGAGACACATTTTCAGAATGCCCCCCACATTTCATGGAACCTCGATTGGAAATCATGATTTGAAAATTGTTGACTGCATAGATATATCAATGGGTTTCTTGAGAAATGCATCGATGAATGAAATTATGAGTGCTACCACTACCAACTAGGATGATGATCTTCCATTTTTTAATGTAGCCAATTAGCTTGAGGGTTTGGGGAGCAGAGAAGTCACTGAGTGCATTCAAGGAAATGACCGGTTCAACTTATGGTGGATCAGATAGCAGAGTGATAAGAGATAGCTCAGGTAACTCAACTGCATGAGAATCCTCGATCTCGTATTCAACAACAACCTCAGAGATGGCCATGAAAAACTTATGTTCCTTACACGTGTGCCCCAGAAAATATTTTTCATCACAATTATAACAAAGACCTTTGACTTGGTGTTCAACCATTTCTTCCTGGGTTAACTTTTGGATCTTGAGAGGGGTGGGATGAGGGGAAGGAGTGGAAGGGCAAGGGCTTAGAGGGAAAGAAGGTTTGTGATGTTGGTAAAAAACAACTTGTTGGGCTCCCTTGGCACGTTGAGTAGATTCCAACCAAGTCTAGGGGAAATTCATGAGGAATTGGTCTCAGATGTCATCCTTGAGGCCACTGATAAAGCATTCTCAAAAAAATGTATCAGACATGCCCTCTATTATGAAAGATAATTTATCAAATGAAACTATAAACTCTTCCATTGTACCTGACTATTTCAATTTGGTCAGACGACCCAGGGAGTGTGTATCAATGTCAAAGTGGTCATAAAGTTCAACCAAAAACTGGGTCCAAGCCACATATCCTTGGCGTGATTTGCGATTTCATTTCCACCATTGCCAACGTTCATGGTCTAAATAGAGGACACCATAACAAAGTTTGACCAAGTCATCAGTGATGCCATGCAAGGAGACACAATGTTACATTTGAGTGACCCAACTAGTGGGATCCGAGCGATCAATTTTTTTCACCTCCACTCGTGGAAGACACAGATCATGATGAAAAGGATTGGACTGAAATTGCTGGGAATTGGAGGAAGCAATACCTTCGATGTTAGAATTTTGATCAGATGAGGAATGGATTCCAGAAATGGGGATTTTTTCTAGGACCTTGGAAGCAAATGAGTCAATTTGAGATTCAAGGTGGGATTCAAGCTGGTTGGCAAGGTGGGAATTGATGTCCTTTAATTCTTGTTTTAGGTGGTCCATTTTGGACTCAATGAGGGTATCTATTCAGTTTTCAAGGTCTTGGTTGTGATTGTTGGCCATGGGGAGGGGATACCACAAGAAGAGGTGGGTGAAAAGGCTGGGTGGTTCCATGAAAAAACAAAGATAAGAAATGATAGATATCACTATGATCAGGATGAAAAGAGGAATCCAAGGGAATAGGTCCTAAGTAGGGGTGTTAGAAAGGGGGTCAAGACCACAGGGAAAAAAAGGATAAAAATTGATAGGTATCACTGTGATCAGGATGAAAATAGGACTCCAATGGGATAGGTCTCAAATAAGGGTGCGGGTAGGCTCCAAACTCATTTTTTGTTTTTTTTACTCCTGCGGAGTTATACTCCGATCTGAAGAATATTGCAGTGTTGATAGGCCTAAATTGTTAACAAGAAAAAATATGTAGTAATTTTTCAACCAGAATGAAAGAGGTGAAGTTGCACAGAAATAGATCTTATCTGTTTTGTTTCGGTGTCTGTCCCAAGCGTTAGGGTATTTAGGGTTTCTATAAACAAGGGTTTTCCATGTTCTATAGCTCTATGATATATGTGCGGGGTCCAACAGTAGTACTCGGCCCAATATCTCAGGGCACCATCTAAGGAGGCTAGACTATGCCCTTAACCGTACTACCCGACTACCCAGGTACTAGAGAGTATCTTCCCGAGTGTCGTTCTCGGTGGCACTATAAGAGTCAGGTGTCCGAGTGGTTTATCTATGGAAGGATTCAAGATATCTAGGTTAATTCGTACACAGGTGTTGTTTGATGCGCTACCACTCAAAGGGGTACCAACAGGGTTTATAAGGGTGGTCAACAATGTGTGCTTAAGTACCACTTGTAGTTCATGCGTGTATGCTTCCCCGACTGTGGATTTATGTGTTGAACGACAAATATTTGTAGCTTTAAGACGTCGAAATACATCTATACCCTGAAAAAATAACCCAAAATTTCTTGCCAAGGAAAGTGCTCTGATACCACTTATAAGGTACTATATCTATTATAATAGAGGAAAACAAAAATATTGCAGAGAATAACAATGGAGCAACACAATAGATGAAACCACAACACCAAAATAATACCTTTATTGATAGGAAACAATGTTCACTTTCCTCTTCGATGGGGTAGCCGACAATAGAGAAACTCTCTATTACAATAATTCTCAAGACAAAAATTCTCATAACTCCTACTCTTATTTATACTAATTCTATCTTCTAAAGATCATTCTAGAGGAAGATCCTTCTAGAAGTAAAGGCTTCTATTAGGTCTTCTTACATTGACTTATTCCAATTTATTAAATAGGCCTTATTAACTAATGTATGAATTTATTACATGGAAATATATTATTCTATATACGTTAGGGGTTAGGGAGGTTAGGTCCCTAACAATCACACTCCAGGTTCTTAACTTGGATCAAGTTTCATATATTCAATTCATTCTCAAAGGTTACCTTTCACAGGTCTTGGACTAGTGAAACAATCAACATAACACTTTTATTATTCTTGGGTTTGATACCCAACACCCATGCTACCGTTTAAATCTTATTCTAAGTCATTCAAATCCATAAACCACTTAATGCTAGTAGTGAATATCCATTAAACCAATAACTAACAAGATTCAAACTTCATTATTTTTACAAAATTGAATGCACTTAAAGTCGTGCATGCATACTATAAGAAACATTTATTATAATCTTGCGCATACATCTTTATCAAGTGTGAATTCAATGCACATATTGAAACTTTGGTTTCAATCTGTTTCAAGGAAGCTACAATCGAGCTACCATATCAAGATTTCAAAACCCAATATTGTGCATGTGTTCAATCCAATATAATAACAACACTATCATTTCACTCCCATCATAGCCCTTAGTTCTTCTATCAAGGGGAAGAATGATTCAACGCGATATGCATAATGTAATTATGAATTGGATGCCAACAAAATTGTTGATTAAATATCCATCAAACGCACCATATAAAATTCACACCCAAGTTGTAGTTCTTCTTATATTATGCATTGCCAACAAAGAAGGGAAATAGGGATTTCAAGCTACGGGATGCATGAGAGTTGGAATTGTTATCACATAGAATTGCTTGGGTCAAGAAAGTCCTTTAGTCTTTGATTTTGAGTCATAAGTGTTGTTTAAATTTTAGGTTTTGTCCTTTTCCTATAGTCATTTTTCATTCTTGACACAAATAAACTAAAGTTAGTGTTGGCTTTGGTCTATAGTCCTTGGGTTATATCTCGATTATCATGATAACTTGGACAAACCTTCATCTGTCACATCTTTCTTTTGTCCATTATCACCATGACATGTCACCTTGTCCATGTTGTACTTAGACCCCTCCTTTGTGTCACCTTTACCCGTTAGGATGTCAAATCAAGTTTGATCTGTACGTTGCCAACTCACTAGAGAGTTCGCAATGCATCCAAAAGTACATCATGTAGTCATTACCATCATTGTGTTCATGAGTCGTGTCAATGAAGATCTCCTTATTTTCAGATCTGATATTTTAAATTATAGAGAGGGGTTTTGTCATAAAGGCTTCTAACTGTTTTCTCCAAGTATTCAAATCATTTTTAGCTCGGCGTTGCAAATATGGTGTTTCAGATAGGTGCTAGAAAATTTTCTATGAATTGGTTGGAGAAGGTGAGTTGGAGGTTAGTCTACTTGTAGACAAAATTGTTCAAACTCAAAGATATCAGTTTTCAAGTCAAAGCCACCATGTACTCCATGAGTATTTTTATCTCATTTGAAGGACATGAAAGGATTTGTTAGTTGTTTTCCCTTTTGGGCACTGCAAACTGGTGATACACACTGCAAGCTGTCTCACTTACTTGTTGACACGTTCCCAACCCAATTGCATGTGATATGAACCTTGTTTATTAAGACTTAAGAAATCTTTGTTTCAGGCCACCTTTCCCATCATCCATTCTGCTGCTTTGCTTACTTTCCCAAGCGCTACAAACCCTCTGTTCTGGTGCTGTGAACTCCGTGAAGCAAACTTGGTGCTGTGAATCCCCTATCCCAACACCTTTTACAAAGCTTGTTTTCATCAAGTTCTCATTTTCAATTACACTCCTATCTGGTCTGCGATAAAAAGTCGTTCACTTGTGAAGTCGTTTTGAGTTTTGCAAGAGAATAGTGATGTGGTGAACAAGACCTGTCTTGCAATGAGTTGTTTCTTTATTCCTTCATGATTCTTTTGTAGTATTCCTTCATCTTCCTGACTGAAAGCTGCCTTGTCTTATTCCTGGAGGTCAAATGGGTTGATAAAAAAATAAATTTTTATACAGAACCAACCTTATTGGTAAAGTTCATCCATTAAAACCCTAGTCCTATGTTTTCTCTATTTTTCCTCTAGCATCATTAAAACTTGTGGTAAGGTTTTCTTCATACAACATTAATGAATACTCCACATCAAAGGAAGGCTCACAAAGGAGGGGGAATTGTAAGGACTGAGCCTTATGACATGTAGTTATTTGTTGGTTAACCCCTGATTAGGGAAATCTTCCAAAGAGTGGGTTGTTTTAATTTCTATCAGAAAATGCAGAGGGGACACCATGAGGTGGCTAGGGAATTTTCCCTGAACTTTGATGGAAACAAGACCAAGTTTGGGACACTAGAATTTGAGGTATATGAAGTGACCATAGTAGGAGGTACTGAAATACCTAATATTGGGGAAAGATGGTTTAAATCCATGAACCTAAATGCATCCTTCTCCAAAGAATTCCTCAAACCATAATATCTAGGAGACAACTTATCGAAAGGAGTGCCCAGGAGCCATATGATTGAAGGTTTTGATAAGATGCTAAGGGTAATCCAAAGATACTTTACCTGTGAAGGGATATTCAACATGATTTATCAGTACCACATAAGAATTCTGCTGCACTTCATAGGCAAATATTCTATGAATCTTCCTTTTTATTTGTTTAGGAGTATTGGAAAAATGGTTGACAGAGTCCAGGCTAAGTCTAAAGTAGTTGATACAAATGTTTTTCATTCAGGGCTGATGAAAATGCTTGTGATGGAGGAATTAAAGAAGAAAAACATTGACTGGGAGGAATTCATTACTTCTTCACACTTTTAGTTAAATATTGCTCCTACTCCACAATCCAAGGTACAAAGCGCTCTTCAGGCTGATAGCACTGTACATATAGAGACAAACAAGAATATGAAGAGCATAGGTATTGTTAAAAATGATGAAACAACTAAGGAACAAGAAGGAGAAGGAGTATCTTATCACTCTCCACAAAGAGAGGTTTCACCTAAACCAACTCCAAAGTTAGTAGAGACTCCATCAACCAAAGCCACAGGCTCGAAAGGAAGGAGGTTGCTTTTCTCTTCAGCATTTGTTACAGATAAAGCTAAGGGTAGGAGACCTTTCACTAGATCATCAACAAAGCATGAAAGCATTGTGAAAGAAGACACAGTGGAAGCTCCAATCAAGAGAAAAGTTAAAGGTAAAACTGTACCTATTGAGGAGCTCATCAAGGTTATAGACATAACTACCCCTCCAGAAAACCCTACTTTTAAAAGATTAAGGAAGCAGCTTAAAGAAGCCAAGGATGAAGTTGAAGAAATGAGAAAAAGAGATATAGAATGTAGGATAGAGCTAAATGAAATATTAGACACCTATCATGAAACCATTGACAAAGATAACCTCTTGGAAATAAGGTTTTTACCTATTCACAGGAAGATTAAAAATCTTTATAAGAAAAATAGAGCCCACCAAGCCCAAATAAAAAAACTAAAAATGTAGCTGCAACCTTTTAAGGAAGAGCTAGCCAAGAGGAATTTGGATGTGTTGGCCCAAGTTGCCACAAGAAGGATTTCTAGACTCGGAAAGTAAAAAAGATGAAATGCCCTAAAAAAAAAAAATTAGTTTTAGGACAGTGCCTATTTCTTTCATTTTTGAGATTTTGGTGAAGTATGATGCCTATGATTAAGTTTTTCACTCATACACAAGATAATGAGTTTTTACAACATCTCTAGCTCTGAAAATGTTTTTTTTTGGGTGTTTTTGGGATCTAATAGATATATTAAGAAGCTACATGATAGTTCACAACACTTGGCACTATGAACTAGTTTATGCAGCCAGGCGCTGCGAACTTCGTTGTGAAATGGATGATACAGTTGGCGCTACAAAATTTGTTGCGAACTCTTGTTTTGAAGATTTCAAGAGGATCAAGGGTTACTATATGGCTAGGGGAGTACATGATAACTTATAGAAAGACAATTGAAAGTTGGATGGACATCTGACAGAGGAATATGCGCTCAAGAGACACTTCATCAAGCCTATTAAATATGTTAGGGTAATTTAAAACATTAAGCCTAGTTTTTAGCAATTAGTTATATTTGTTGAACAACTGTAGTTATTCTAGCTTCATGATGTGGCAATCTTATGCTAAGAGGATGGATTTCGAATTGTACAACTATCAACCATAGCCTAAGCTATAATATAGGCATTAGAAATCATTGTAAAGGTTCGAATGGTAGATATGAGACTCTTTCTGTAATGTACTGATGTAACAGATCCAACCCTGGATTTTTATGTATCAGAATTTAGAATTTTTGTCTAATAGAAGTTAAATTCTTTCCTTCCATCTTGCTTCTCTCTTACTCTGAATTTATTGTCATTGAATGCTTCAATTGATAATTTATAGTTGTATTAACATGGAGTTTTGATTGTGACGTTGTTATAAATGTTCTTAGAATAAAAGCTTTGATTAAAGAATTTATTGTGTCTAAAGATTTTTCTTCGTTGGTTTGCTAGTAATGCCTGATGCTAATAGTAGACTTACTTCATCTTTCTCACTAAAGTATTCCTTATATCCACCTTACTCTTTAAAACTCTAAGCTAAGTTAGACAAGACCTCATTTGCTGATGCATCGTATCTAGAACTTTCTTTGATTTACATTGTTGGGTTGAGTTTTATCCATTTGAAACTTTATCTTAAAACTTACCTTACAAACCTATTGACGGGTACTGAGCTTACACTTTAGCAGTCAAAGTGTGACTTTCAGTGCTAACAATTTTGGCATCGTTTCCAGGGAACAAATTGAAAACATTTCCCTGGGATTGAACGATAAAGAAATACTGATTCTGAGGGTGCACAGTAATAAGTACATTGAAGACTGCAGTTTACACCCGGCGACTCCATTGTTTTAGTTGTGACTCCTAAAGGAATACACACGAGGTCTATTGCACATTTACCTCTGGCTACACCTGAATATGACCCAAAGAAGATCATCAAGGAAGGAAAAGCTTCTTAAGAAGGCTTTTCAACTGTTGTTTCAGGTACTACTGGAAATTTTTCTGATTCTACTTTTAAAACACCAGTAGATGTATCTAGTGCTCCTCTTTTACCTTTTGTTGTAACTCATAGAAATTTAAATCTAGGAGATTTCCATGTAGAGTATTCCTCTTTTTCTCCCAAGTTGAAAGAAGAAATATTTGAAAGTTTTGAAGTGCTTGCCTCACTTGATGTTGTACATTGGTTCAAAATTGAGAGTCTAGAGGATTTTCCTACCCTAGGTTCTCCTTCTCCTCCCTCTCTTAAACTTTCTATGACCAAAGAAGAAGCAACTTCAATTCCCATGTAATTTACACCATCCTCTTCCAAGACTCATCCTCTACTTGTTAAAACTAAAACTTCCCCATCCTATACGCTTCCTTCTCTTAAGCTACCCATTATTCATACTATAGTTGTACCAATCAATACCCAGTGTTCGCCTAATTCTCCTAGATTTTATAATCCTCCTCTTCATAATCAAATGGTAGGTGAAAACCCTCCTAGAGATAGGATGGATACCATAGTGGATGCTAGGTATGATCCTCTTGTGCTGCCTCAACCTATGAATGTTGTCCCAATTGGATATTATCTTATGTACATGCCCACGTTTACAGGAGAAGAGAACATAACTGCAGAGGATCATCTTGCAACTTTTTATAGCTGTGTTGACAATCTTAATATTGAAAATGAGGATGTTTGGATGAGAGTTTTTGTACAAAGCCTTGATGGTGACGTCAAAAAATGGTTTAGGGGTTTAACTCCTAGATCAATTGTTGGAATTGAAGCCCTGGATGATTCCTTTCTGAGGCATTGGGGCGATAAGAAATATTTCTTGTATTATATTACAGAGTTTGGGTCACTCAAGAGAAAAGAAGGGGAATTAGTTTCATATTTTTCCAAAAGGTTTAACAAAATGTACAATTAAATTCCCACAGAGATTAAACCTACTGAAACCTCTTCCTAGATAACCTATGTCAGTTCTTTTAACCCTAATTTTTCCTCCTGTTGAGAGAGAGAATATCTACATCATTAGCTCATATGCAAGATGCAACCTTGGAGGTAGAATCAAACATATTGGTAGCTGATAAGCTAAGAGGAAAATCTGATAGAGATAGGAGAAAACATAGGGATGAAACTTCAACTTTTGATTCTTCTAGTGTCAACCCTCAGGTAGATGAACTAACTAAGTTGGTTAAATCATTTTCTATAGAAATGGAAAAAATGAAACTTGAGGGAAGACAAAATAACAGAAACACACAAGATATTGGTAACATAGGTAATTTCAAGAGACAAAATAATTCTCCTCAGATCCTTCAAAGTTCATACCCCTCATCAAAATAACATGGTTGATGATGAAGTAGGAGAGTATGAAGAAACAGACCCAGAAATTCATTGTTTGGGTGATACATCCCCGTCCCATCATTTAACTTAGTTTGCATATGAAGAGTCCCTTACGGATAGTCAGTTGAATGAATTGAGTAAAGGGGAGAAAACAAATGAAAACCAAAATAAATACAACTTGAGGTCGAAAAAGAAGGAGGGAAATTCTATTACATCTAATCAACCCAAGAAAATAGAAAATTCTGCTAAAGTTGTGGCTTATAGCAGCAAGGAAAATGAGGAACAAAAAAATCAAGAAATGATTAAGACCCCTATTGCAGAAATTAAGGAGATTCTGAAATCTCCATCTTCCTTCAATTTTGAGAATGAAATTCCAAAGATCAAAATTCCAGTCCCATTTTTAGAACTGATTAAAAATGGTACCTTTCCAAGATGCTACAACATAAGTCTTCTTCAAATTCCACAGATTCAGTGAAATTATGAGATGAAAAACCAACAATCATATTGGGGCTTCTGGTAGAAGATAGGGATGGATCTTCTCCTCCCTTTTACACATCATTAAATATTCATGATAAAATTTTGCACAACTTGTTGATGGACTTAGGTGCCTCTCATAACCTTATGCCTAAATCTGTCATGGATGAGCTAGGTCTATAAATTACTAAAACCTATCATGACCTATACTCCTTTGACTCCAGGAAAGTGAAATGCCTTGGAGTGATTAAAGACATGGTTGTTACCCTGTTTCAACTGCCCATGAAGAGTATGGTCATGGATATTATAGTGGATGATGTCCCCCCTAAGTTTGGGATGTTACTTTCAAGATATTGGATCAAGAGACTGGGGGAACATTGCATATGGATATTTCATATGCCATTATTCTTGTGTTTGGAGGAGAGCACAAAAGGTTGTACAAGGAAGCACAACTAGCTTACATCATCAATGATGCAGATAATCCCACAAACCATCCAATTTATGCAGTTGACACTGCTATGGGATTCAATATTCTACAACTTACTGATGCTCCCCAACCACCCATGGAAATTAGAAAACAA
This sequence comes from Picea engelmannii, assembly GCA_009831015.1. Taxonomy (NCBI): domain Eukaryota; kingdom Viridiplantae; phylum Streptophyta; class Pinopsida; order Pinales; family Pinaceae; genus Picea; species Picea engelmannii. The sequence continues at coordinate 149,976 of ML803739.1, forward strand.
CCTATAAAAATATGTGAGACACCTCCTCAAGATACCCTAGTTTGGAAGATGTTTTTTGTTGGGGCCTCTTCTAAAGAAAGTATTGGTGTTGTAGTGGTTTTTATTTCCCCATCTCAAGAAATCATATCCTTGTCTTATAAGTTGGAGTTTGAAACTGCAAATAATGTTGCAGAGTATGAGGGTCTAGTTTTGGGGTTGAGGGATGCTAAAGATATGAAGATTGAGGAGTTAGCAATTTTCAGAGATGCTGAAGTAATTGTGCATCAGGTTAAAAATATGTATCAAGCACAACATCCTATATTCAAGACTTACAAAAATGAAGTTTGGGATCTTATTGACAATTTTTTCTTAGCTTTTAACATCTCTTTTGTTCTAAGGGAAGATAATTCTATGGCAGATTCTTTGGTTGTTTCTGCTAGTAACTTTAATATCCCTTTGCCCCCCAAACTCAAGTATGATGTAGAAGTTAAGTATAGACCCTATTGTTATAGAAATATTTACCTCACCCTATGCAATCTTTCCCAGACGACCTTTTTTCCATTTCCCTATGCAGACTTATCATCCCTGTTTGTAAAATCTAGAGCTAAAAATACATATTTTTCCACATGTACGCATCTTGCCTACTATATAGCATGCGTATATGCAGGTTGCACCACTACAGCCTGCGTACATCGAGATTTGTTCCAGAAAATGAAAATTAATGTCAGGTTTCCATGTCACGACAAGAGATATATGATCCTTGGCCTTCCATATACTAGAAATATTCCAACTCAGCCCTTCAGTTCCATTTTGAAGACTATAAATGGGCCAATGCCAAGCTATGGAAAAGGAGAGAGAAATAATTCAACTTTGAGAGCAAAGTTACTCTAGAGAAATTATTTACTTCATATTGAGCCTACATCCCTTTGTCTTTTAAATCTGAACACATTGTTCAGCCCCCAAGCTCTTCCCTTATTGATTGAGAACCTCATTGTTTCTCTTTTATGAGCTTGCCTTTGGTGGAGGATTGAAGTGGTGGAGGCCCAACTGGAAGGAACTTAGTTTCTTGGTTCCGAACCATGCTGAAATGAAAGTCTATAAAAATTTCACTTATGTTGATCATATATTAATAAAAATACTCTTTTCCTGTCCAATTGATATCTTGCAAATATTTGAATTATTATTCCGTGGACGTATTTGTCATATTTATTAATGGATTATGATATTGAATGTGATAACATCATTTATTATCACCATATGCTTTCGTGGCTTGGTTTTTGAGGACTAGTTGTAGGTATATTGCGTTGGGTCAAGTGCTCAATGGTGGAATTCATCGAACATCTAGATGAGGTAGGCTTTTTATCTTGTCTTGTTAGTGTTGGGTATGTGTTATATTCTTTGCATGTGTGTGTGTGGGCACGTCAAATTCAACAATTGCGTCTGACGATCCCAACTTTCTTAATTATTTGTGTCGTGTGCGTCGGGCGCTTTCCTAGGGGGTCCCAGGGGGACCATGTATTCCCCCCCTAGTTATGCAAAGCATTTAGGGCAGCGCCCTGAAATGGTTTTTGGGGCAAGTTTTGCTATTTTTAGCGGTTTCTAAATTAATCTCGGATTAAGGGATTAGGGTTTTGGTAGCTACGGAATACCTAAAACATTGTATATATTGTATGGTGAATGGTGAAATTAATACATTAAAGAGTTGAAAGGTGCAACACCAAGGAAGGGTGGTTTTCTCCCGTTTAAGGGTTTCCAACGTAAATCTCTATGTACTATGTGTATGAACCATTGATTAATTTATGTTTTTCTTAAGAATCTATTTGCATTGCTTTACTTCACATGTTTAAAACTTACATGTGGTATCAGAGCTCATTTTTGGATTCAGAGGGACGCCTTTTTTGTTGAGGGTTTGGCTTAGTCTTGATAGATCAAGTTTATATTGGGTCTGTGATAAACCTAGGTTTAGTGGGAGCTTTTGCAGTGATGATTCGAGTGTAGAAAGAGGAATAATGAGCTCTTCTAGAATCGAGATAGAGAAGTTCAATGGTAAAAACTTTGAGCTATGGAAGCTCAAGATGGAGGACCTTCTTGTAGACAAAGAAAAATGGATCGTTGTGGATCTTGGTACACAACCTACTGACACACAGTCGATTGGTACACAACCTACTAGTACACCACCTACTGGTATGTCAAAGGAAGATTGGGAGAAGTTGGATAGAAGAGAAAGGAGTACTATTCGACTCTGCCTGGCAGATTCGGTGTTGTTGAATGTCTCGGGAGAATCTACAGCCAAGGAACTATGGGATAAGTTAGGGAATTTTTATCAATCAAATTCCCTGGTAAACAAGTTGTTTCTTCTAAAGAAGTTGTATCAACTTAGGATGGAATATGGAGATTATGTGATAGAACATATAAATGCCTTTAATACTCTAGTAAGTCAACTTGTCTCTATTAATATTACGATTGCAGAAGAATATAAGTGTATTACTTTGTTATGTTCTTTGTTGGACTCTTGGGATAATCTGGTTGTAGCAATTGGTAGTACCACTCAATCTACATTGAAGTATGAGGATGTAGTTGCATACTTTTTATTTGAAGAGATGAGGTGGAAAAGCATGGATGGTCATAGCACAAATGATTTATTTGTAAGAGGTCGTACCCAAGACAAGAATCTTGGTAAGTCTTCCGGGGGGGAGATCTAAATCTATAGGTAGATCTAAGTCTCCAGGAAAATATTTGAGGAAATTATGGAAGTGTGGTAAAACAGGGCATTATAAGAAAGATTGCAAGTCTAAGAAGGTTGATAAACCAAAGGGATCTACTAGTACCTCTTCCACATAGGCAAAAACATCCACTGAAGAACGAGGTGATGTTTACCTGGAATCTACAGGTACACATGTAGACCATTATGTATGGTTGATTGACTCAGGTGCATCATACCATATGAATCCTCACAGGGAGTGGTTATGTGAATATGAAAAATATGATGGTGGTGATGTATTCTTAGGAGATGACTCGACTACCAAAATCATGGGACATGGAAGGGTTAAGTTGTTGTTAAAAGATGGAAGGATTAGAACTCTCTCTGGGGTTCTTCACATTCCAAAACTAGCCATGAGCCTAATATATATAAGAAAGTTGGATGATGCAAGAGTGGATATTGTATTGGGAAAGGGCACTTGCAAGATGGCACGAGGAGAAATGGTGTTGATGAGGGGAGTTCGATGTGGAACTCTGTACAAGTTGTTTGGAAGCACTTATACTAATGGGTGTAACAGTTTTGTTGTCCCTGAGTAGAAAAATAAATAAGACAATACCAATACTGTCCCTGGAAAGAATACCATGCCGTGGCATCAAAGATTGGGGCATATTGGAGAAAAGGGCCTTTGAACACTACACGGTAAAGGTATGGTTGAAGGTATGTCTAATTGCACTCTGGATTTTGATTTCTGTGAACATTGCATATATAGAAAACATAATTGAGTAAGATTTCCATCTGGTGCTACAAGAGAAAAGGGGATCTTAGATTTGATACATAGTGATGTGTTTGGACCTGTGCCTATTCTACACTAGGTAAATCTGTGTATTATGTTTCATTCATAGATGATTTCTCAAGGAACACATGGATTTATTTTCTTAGAAATAAATCTGAGGTATTTGATAAATTTAAAGAGTTTAAGGCTCTGGTAGAAAATCAGATAGAGAAGAAAATAAAGGTATTGAGGATAGATAATGGTGGAGAATTCTGCGGAAATGAATTCGAAGAATTTTGTAAGAAGTGTGGTATAGCAAGGTAGAAGACTACTCCATACACACCTCAACATAATGGATTTGCAGAAAGGATGAACATGCCATTAATGGAAAAAGAAAGGAGCATGCTCAACGATGTCGAGTTAGGACATGAATTCTGGGCAAAGGCAGTGGGTACAACATGTTACTTGGTCAATCGATCACCCTCATCAATGCTGGATGATAAAACTCCACACGAGGTATGGAATGGAAAGAAACCCTCTCTTGAACATCTTAGAGTGTTTGGTTGTGATGCTTATGTACATGTTCCAAAGAAAAATATGAGTAAGATGGATAGAAAAGATGAAAAGTGTATCTTTATTGGTTATAAATATGGTGTGAAAGGTTATATGCTTTGGAACCCATAAACCAAGAAGACTGTTTACAGTCGAGATGTTGTTTTCAGAGAGGTAAAAGATGTTTCCAAATAGGAATTCCTACCAAGGCCATAAGAACCTGAGAAAATAGAGTTTGAGTTGGATTATGCAAAATATGAATCATCTGAATAAGATAAAGTAGTAGAAGAAGAACCTCATACCCCAGTATTGAGGAGATTGGTGAGGGAAAGAAGGCAACCGGAAAGGTATAGTCCACTTGATTTTTGTTCTAATTTTTCTTCATCTATTACTGATGATGATCCCATAACTGTCAGGGAAGAGTGAATTTAGAGGATAGTAAACTCTGGAAGAAGGCCATGGTTGAAGAAATGGATGCCTTGGATAATAATGAGGCATGGGATATAGTTGAGTTTCCCGCTGGAAGAAAATCTATTGGTAGAAAATGGTTGTTTAAGAAGAAGTTTAATGCAGAAGGAAAAAAAAGTTTAACTCAACCACTCATGCAAGCAAGGAAGTATGGTTATAGAGATTGTGTTCAGGTATTGGTTTGGTACAACAATCAGTGAGATTAGATTGTGACAGTCACAGTGCAATCTTCCTAGAAAAGAACTCGGCTTATCATTCAAAGAAAAAGCATATTGATGTTCAATATCACTTTGTGAGAGACATGGTTGAAGAAAATAAGGTGTTTCTAGAAAAGGTTGTCACTTTGAAGAATGTTGCAGATTCATTGACAAAGTCTGTGAGGACAAAAAATTTCTCCTTGTGTAGAGTAACAATGGGCATTGCTACCCTGGATTGTTGACTATATAATCATGTGGACCCTTGGATGCAAAGAAAAAAACAAATGGGAGAATGTTGGGTATGTATTATATTGTTTGCATGTGTGTGTGTGGGCGCATCAAATTTGACAACTGCATCTAACAATCCCAACTTCCTTCGCACTTTGTGTCATGTGCGTCAGGCACTTTCCTAGGGGGGTCCCAGGGGGGGTCAGGCATGCCCCCCCTTGGTTACACACAACGTTCGGGGCAATGCCCCAAAATTTGTTTTTGGGCGGTTTTTACTATTTTTAGAGGTTTTCTAAATTAATCCCAGATTAAGGGATTAGGGTTTTGGTAGCTACGGAATACCTAAAACATTGTATATATTGTATGGTGAATGGTGAAATTAATACAATAAAGAGTTGAAAGGTGCGGCACCAAGGAAGGGTGGTTTTCTCCTGGTTAAGGGTTTCCAATGTAAATATCTATGTACTATGTGTATGAACCATTGATTAATTTATGTTTTTCTTAAGAATCTATTTTCATTGCTTTACTTCACAGGTTTAAAACTTACAGTTAGCATATTTGTTTTCATAGCATACTTGAGAATAGAGTTGATTTCTACAGTCATTTTCGTCTGTTGTGGTTTCCCTAGCCATAGATAGATTTTCCTCATAACAGAATTAGCGACCATACTAGGGACTGAATCTTCTTTCTTAGGGTTTGCAGTACTTTTCTCCTTAGATTCTCTTATTCCTATCATTTTTCTTGTCGTATCATTGCTTGACAACCTCTGTTCACTCTGGGTCTAAGTTTTCAGCCTTCTCCCTTGCCTGGCCTTGTTTTTTGAAACATATACACACTCTTTACCTTGACAGTCACGTACATACGCAACCTATCCTTCTACAAGCTGTGTACATATGCTTTGTTTTCCTAAACATTCGCATACATCAACTTTCCTTTCTTGTTTTCTAGGTATGGTGGTTTTGGGGTGGGATTTGATGTTTTTTGAATCTTCTTGGGTCTCTGTAGTGCTTGTTAAGTGCTTGTGGGATGACAAGAAACTTGTCTTTGGTTGAATTTTTTGGGCAGAGTCTTTCTCATCATCTTTTCATTTTGATTGTCCTTGTACATTGGGTTGGGTATTTTGATGCTTGGTATACTACTTGAGTTATCTCTTTCTATACACAATAGAGTTTATATATCAAGTTGCTTTTCAATCCATGCATTTTCATTTTTTATTATACTAAATATACAAAAATATTAGTCATTTTGCATTGCTTGGAATTTTGGTATTTTGAGTCCTTGTCATTAGCTTAGTGCATGTAATGAAAGATTGCATTTTTACTTCAAAATTGTAGAGTTGAAATTGAAAATTGCATTGTTTTTTAGAATCATATTATTCGTCAAAAGTTGAAGTTAGGACTTTGCATTATTTTCATATTAACTTTTCTTGCAGAGTCATAAAATCATGAGTTTCACTACCATACATTTTTGAGTAATCATGACCACTAAAATTAACGCTATAATTTAAAATTGATTACTCACGATTTTATTTTCTAGGGTGCACAAACTAGCTTAGGATTTAGTGCCTTGGAATAGGATTTTGTGAGTAAATTTCTCCAAGGAAATTAAATCAATATATGTGTCTGACAAAGGGAGTGCAGAAATCCATTGTATAATTGGTAATATCAGGAGGCTTCACTCACACTGGAGTTAATCACGAGGTTGTGCGAGGCTGGTTGAAGGTATATCCCCTCAATACCTTCTCAACATCAGAGATATTTCTCGGGATATATTCATATTTGGGGATCTTGCTAGTGCCTTTAACTCCGTGAGAGGTGGTACTTTCAAGGTTTCAGGCTTTGCTACCCTACCCATACGATGGACCTAACTTACAACTACTTGCCTATGCATCATTTATATAGTGGTTTATTAGTTTCTTGACTTAGGTGCCACATAGGTTACTTGCAAGGGTTATTCTGCAGGTACCCTGGGTCAGATAAGGGTCAGACAACACACAACCTTTATGGAGGATTACATCTCTGGGGGCATCTGACCGACTAGTTTTTAATCCCACGAGGGCCCTTATAATTGATTATGTTACCTCTGATCTTTAGTAGGGAGTCCCAGGCCCCTCTTGGGCGAGACACCTTTTTTAGAGAGGGAGGCCACTTTCAGCCACTTTACCCCATTTGTGTGCATATTGGCCATTTGAATTTTGGTGTGATCTTTGATTACTAGTTGGCCTTAGGATTGTTTTCGTCTTTAGAGTCTTAAGTCATCATGGATTTAGACCAACATTCTCGCCAGTCTCATTGCTTGTTACAGTTACCACCGAAGTTCGAGTCTTTTTCCTCTAAAAGGCGTAGAGTTATTAGACGTGGTACACACACCTCCACCATTCAGACTTGTGATTCTACAAGGATGAGTACTGAACCTAGTGTTCAGAACACTGGGAGCCCTTCGACTCCCACATCCACTATACCCTTTGACCCCTGTAACAACAATGGTTGTAGTGTTGGAGGCACCTATCATTACTATGGCTCGGCCTATGGTGAAAGCTCAATCTCTTGCCTCGAACCCTTTTGGGTCTCATGGTCACTCACCGGGCTATAATGTTCAGTCCATCCCTATGGCCTCTAGTCCTTTTTCCTATGGTATGTCGAACTTTACTTTTCATTTTTCGAACGCCATCCCAGATGTTGGCTCTAATGCTAGCATTGGCCTTGGGGGCACTACACCTCCTTACACTCCATTTTTGTTTGGTGGTTCTCAAATCCCTCAAACGACTCCTAATATGGGAGGAATTCCTGATTTTAACCCCGTGCCTAATCCTCTTGCTTCTGGGTGGAACAACCAACCTGGCGGACACACTTCTTCTTAATTTATGTCCTACACCCCTACCTCCTCGGTGCCAATTCTGACCAAGATGTTTGGGATGATGAATCCACCTCTATCCTCCATATTCACACCCGGGGGAGGTCAGTTTCATGCTTTGGGCAACCCCCAACCCAAATCCAATCCGGCTAGGGGCAATTGTTATAACCCTTATCATAACATTCCTACTGGAATTATTCCCAACCAACCCTTTATGAATCAGCTCGGAGGAGGGCCTTATAATCCCGAACAAGGCCATGGTTCTTACTAGAACCCTAGATGGGTTGCAGTTCCTCAAACATAATCTTTCCCGGGAGCTTGGGGCCAGATGCCGCAACCCTGTCTCCATTTTTTGGCAACACTTAATCTGCTAGACTTGTCTAGTTAATGAATGACCATGTGAGTCATGATCCTACATGGCCTCCTATCCCCACCAAACTTCCTTTAGACATTCTGAAGTTCAAAGGTAAGAATGGCGAGGATCTTGGTGATCACGTTACTACCTTTCACCTATGGTGCTCCTTGAATTCCATTAATGTCGATTCTATTCGATTAAGATCATTTCAATGCACCCTCATTGGGGTTGTTGCGAAGTGTTATATCGAGCTACCTAGGGGGGCATATGGGACTTTTAATCAGTTGGTATTGGTCTTCCTTAACGACTTCTAGTTGTGGGTTATTTACGATGTTGGCCTAGAACTTCTATCGACTTTATGCCAAGATACCACCACTCATATCTTGGATCATATCCAGGAGTGGCATAGATGGAATAGGTTGATCAAGACCTCCATACCCCCAACCTTTATTTTAGAATGGTTCCTCAAGTATTTTCACCCTCCTATCTCAAAGGATGTTGCAACATCCAGGGTTACCACTGAGGAAGAAGTGATATTTAAAGCCCAACAGTTCGATCTCATATATGCTCAGTTTGGGATGTTATACCACATTCTTCCGGACACACCATGGTCAACTTATGACCCTAGACAAAATCCCAGACCTCATGCCGATGGAATTGTAGGTTCTGCCAATGTAAATTCTGCAAACTCGGTGACAAGCCATTTGAAATAGTTGTCTCTAAACTAGTTTGCAGGAGGGCCATCTTTGTCTGTGTCTTCCAACCCCACTAAGTCGACGGATGTACATTCCGTGAAATTGTCAGCCAACCCAAATAGTAACCAACAACTGGGTGAGAATAAGAAGAATGGACGTAATAATCGTAAGGGAAAGAAAAATAATAATAAACCCAAGGAAAATGGTAATAATGAGAAGACAAATAATAATGTTGGAGAGGGAAAACGAGAAAAACATAAGGTGAAATTTCCCTGTAAGCTTTGTACAGATGACCACCTTACCCATTTATGCCCCAAACTTGCGGAAGCTGCGAGGCTATTATGTCTACTGCCCGTCATGCTGAAAAATACTTTCCCACATAACCAACACATGGCCTCGAGTTCCTCAAATGCTAAAAATGCGGTTGGTGGGAGTCAAAACCCATCATTGCAAGATGACGATCATTTGTGTATCAATATGGTTGATGTGAAAGTTAATGTAGCCACTCGATCTCGAGATTATAGCTCTTCACAAGTTATTCCTGATCTAGAATATTCTTCTCCTCCTCCAGAGATGACTTTACAGACTAAAAAACTAGAGCCATCACCTCGTATTCTGAAAGGAGTACTCAAGCACTCTTCCCACAATCCAAATGCTAGAGTCGTCCATAACTACTCCATTGTTGAGGACCTGGGTCAAACCCCTTGTGCGATGTCGGCTTTGGAGGTACTTCAAACATGTCCTTAAAAGAGGAATGCCTTACTATCTGCGTTAGGATCTCTAGAACCCAATGGCTCAAAAGTTATCAAGTTTGATGTCATAGATGTGAAGCCTCGCTTGCCTTACCATGTGGCATTCCAAATCCACACAGAGTACTCAAAGTATACCATCAACTTGCGGTTGTTGATGAAGGCGCTGCTACATGTGTGATGTCCCTGACCTGTTGGAAATCTCTTGGTTCCTCGACTCTTTCTAAGTCATCGAACATGTTGAATGATTTTGATGGTCATTCGTTCCACCCTCACAATATTTTTGATGCCTTTCCGGTCCAGTTAGGTTGCAAGATGGTAGAGGTGGAGGTAGAGGTAGTTGATGAGCCTCTTGATTATAACTTTTTACTAGGATGAAATTGGACCTATGCTATGGTCGTCGTCGTATCATTCATCTTTTGTACTCTTTGTTTTCCTCATGAAGGGAAGATCTTGAAGATCGACCAATTATCCTTTATGTATGCTAGTCCCAATGCATCTGTTGGACAATCGATCCTTGTGATCGACAATTCTCAGCCGACAATTGAGAATATCGGTGTTGGAATGTATTCTTTTCTTATGGTTACTTTCAACTTCACGACACCGAGTCATCACGTTTACGCCATGTCTAGTAAGACCGTTTTGACAGGGAGGTCCATTCCTTTCCGCACTTCCTATTTCAGTGATCCTTGGACCCTACCTTCCTTGACTTCATCATGTGAGGGTAAACCACATACTGGCATTATATCACCAACCTCTGTGAGTCATGTTGGAGATGGGTTGACAACCTCTGCTAGTCATGTTGAAGACCAACAATCAACCGTTTCAAGTCATGCTAGGGGCACAAGTCTAGTCATTTATATTCACACTGCACATACATCAACAACCTCTTCTGGTCATGTTGGTGATTCATCACCAACCTCTGCTAGTCATGTTGAGCATTCATCACCAACCTCTGCAAGTCATGTTGGATATTTTCTACTAGCCTCTACAAGTCATGCTAGGAACATGTCACCAACCACTGCAAGTCGTGTTGGGGAAATTCATACGATTGAGAAGCCTAGACATGTAATACGTAAGCCCAAGTTCCTTTGTAGAATTTTCAAAGGAGATCACCTTACTCGTTTGTGCCCTACTACTGATGTGGTATAAGAAGCATGGTCCTTTCATGGGGACCCTTTGGGTTCTGTGTCGTATTTGGCTTCCCAACCTTCTTCGGTTGATACAACATTCATGCCGATGAAATCTTTGGCTGACGCCCCTCTTCCTTTAGGGGTTGATTCATCTCTTGACCTTGTTGTCTTGCATCCTATTCAACCAACGGTTGAAGAAGTGGCCGTGACGATGCAATCTTCGGTCGATCCCACTCTTCTCTTGGAGAGTGAGAAGCCTAAGGAAGTGACATTGACGATGCAATCTTCGTTCAATCCCACTCTTGTTTTGGAGGGTGATGCGTCCTTTGAAAATGTCCTTAGCATTTCTAGTTCTGTACCTTCTTCACTAGGGAGGATTCCAATCTCTTCGAGTATGATCCCTCCAAGTCCTAGGGTGGTTTCCTTTGATTGGAATGATCTTGTAGAGCCCCGAATTCCTTCTTATACACCCTTCTAGATAAGGGGAATTATTCAATATATTGTATATAAGGTAACCTTTGCAAGTATTTTATCCTCGTCGACTTGGAAATATTTGTTTTTTCCCAATCTTGTGCTATATCTTCGTAAGTCGCTGACCTTTCACAGAAGTCCTGAACAGGATCGTTGGCCTCCCCCATTACATGTTTCTTAGAACAACATCCACAAGTATGAGTTAAGATATTTTCCGACTCGTTCAAAAAATGAAAATATTGTCGAGTGATTTTTCCCTTTCACACTCGTTAAATTGGTCTTGAAAGGTTGCGAGTCCAAGTTAAGCTCTTTTTCGACTCATTCTCAAAAAGTGAAAATATTTCCGAGTGAACTTGTCTCTTTCACACTCATAAATTGGATTTTAAAGGATGTCTATTTGGCACAAGTTTATCCCTTTTTCACACTAAGTAGACTAAAAGTCATAAAAAAGGACATTATTTTGGCATTAAGTTGTGATTGCATCGCATGCCCTTGCTTGCAGTATTGATCATATAGCCGGTTCTTGCTTTGCATTATAAACCATTTTCCTCAATAGTTTTTTGCATCCTCAACCAAGCAGAGTCTTGTTTATATCCTTTGCAATTTGACACCCTATACATAGGAGGGAACATTCCCTTGAGTGTCCATCTCCCACATGCATCTCCTTGCATTGAGCATAGGTATGTTCCACTGGTGGAACTAGCTTTGATTACTTGCGACACTTGTTTCCTCCTCTGTATCATTGCATTCATTTGTCTATGAAAAAACAAAAAAAGACGGGAGGGAAGGGAGTATTATCTCATATTCGCAACAATTGTGTCGCCTTTGAATAGAGCACAAAGTTATCGAGTCCATTTGTCATCATAATTTTGGGATTAAGATGGCCTTAGGAAGCTAAGCTCGTTAAAGAGTCTTCTCTGTCGACTGGTTACTCTTCCAGTCCCTATAGAGAATTTCATTGATGCCTCCTGTATCTCATGGTTTCATCATCAATTCTATGATGTCAGAGTCTTCCATATATCTCATGCTCTTATTCAAAGGAAGTCTATAAACTTGTGTCGACCACTCCTTAGAACTCTTGACTTTGCATGTCATCGATACCCTCATTTTGTCTCAGAGTCACGTGATACTGTAGTCCTATCATGCACCCTGGCCCTACTGTCATCATTGGTAGGCAACCTTGAACCCAACAATCAACATTTCATCATTGGTTGTTGACTGGGTGGTTTCCCTTATGTTCGACGACAAGACACCTATTCACACATTGGGATTCGTGTAGTGTCTTGGATGCCATTAGCCTTATTGGTGGTTTCCTCGCCTTGGTCAACAATTTTCATCATTGGTTGTTATTCAAAGGGACTTTTGCGTGTACCACTTGCACTTGGAACATGCGAAAGATGCACAGGGTCATTGTTTCGTGAACATGTTCTTCATCTGATTTCCACCAAATCATGAAGCTCCTGCTTTGTACCTCATGATGATTGATGAGAGATGACTTAATGCTCTTATTTCAGCGGGTCTCCTTCCATCGACTTCAGCTCATCTATTCTAGAAATGAGACCGAGAGTCTTATGATTACCTTGAGGCTTGCAGTCATTAGTGGCAGGTTCTCTCACCATCGACAGTTGGGAATACATCAATGTCTCCTGATCAATGGATTCTTTAGGTTTTCAACACCAACTCCTTTACTCACAATTGTAAGAATTTAATCAGTGCCTTGATACCTACTTTCATTATCGGTAGGTTGTCTCGCGTTTGTTATCAGTATACCTCAATGACCAGTAATCAATTGATGTCTCATTGTGTTCAGTCTCAACTCATTTATTCACATGATGTAGACTTGCACCCTTGGCGGATTATGTAGAATACTTGAAGACATCAGTATGTGGCCACAACTTTCCTTAGTTGTTGCTTCCTTTTCATTGGACCAGTACCTATATGACTTCAGTGATCATGGGAGATCAAATTATACTCCATTGTATACAAATATCTTCAAATTGGTTTTGAGACTGGTTCTATTGGGCCTTGTTCGTGACTATGACAACCATTGACATGTAACCACATTTGTATTTTCCTATTCATGGCCATAGACAATTGTTTGGAATATTTTCACTTGGATCTGCAGTGTAATTCTATTGGCAACCATGTATCCAAAGTCAGTACAAAATGTAATGATCAACTAGTTCTTCCAGTTGGTTCCCCATCATTCCACTTCTGGGTTGTTTATAATGTATTTCAACCATCGAATATACTCCTCTAACCTCACACATTAGGGGGAATCTGTTATAGCAATATTTGCCTCACCCTATGCAATCTTGCCTAGCCTTTCTCCATTTCTGTTAAGAACCAAACATCAATATAGCATAGAAAAACCTCAGGAAAAGTACTCAACGCCTTGAAAAAGAGACAATCTCAGATAATAAGCCTCTTCAAGGGGGCAACCTCCTTTTACCCCACTTAAATGTTCAATTACAAGATTATTCAAAATGAAAACGTCTCCTTGGTATATATAGGAGACTAGGAGGTTTAATGGCCTAAAGCCGACATA
>ML803740.1:0-20269 GCA_009831015.1 Picea engelmannii
TGATTTTCTTAGGTGAAGTATTTCTTGAGAGACTAAAAGAAAATAGAAAAATCTTTATTAATATGAGTGTAGTCCTACTAGTGGCACCTTGGGTCAGGGTTTAATTGATAGTTCAAATTTACTTATCTCTTTACTTTCCATTTAAAATTTTCATGATGATACTGCGTTTTTGAAAAGAAATATTCAACGAAAAAAAAAGAGAAAAAGATTTAAAGTGGACTTACCTGACAACATTCATATTATGGTTCTCTTGGTGTACCCACTTGTGTTCATAACTGCATTATTACAAAGAGAAACAGTGAGAAATAAAACTAAAGGAAACCTACTCTAACTACTAAATAGATGAAAACGCTAAGTAAAATCGTATTTGCAATGCAGCCACAAGAGCATCTTCAATCCTGTAAGGCATAAAAAGTCAAAAATCAGAATAAAATAATGTAGTATTTGCAGATACAAAAGAAATATGTCATGCTTATCTCTTATATATTCATTTAAAAACAAATCAAGCACGACCTTGCCATTCTTTTGAAACTTCTTTGTATATGAATCCTTTTAGCCATTCTAAGATCGTGTCATAAAGATTAGGATGCAAATTATGACTTCGATGAAATAGATATATCAATGGGGAACACATCATAAAAGGATTCATGACATGAATTATATTATTGGATTGAACACTTCCTTTGATGATCTGGATCATTTCAAAATGTGAAGCATAATCCTTAAAATTCGATCTAACCAAAGAATGAATATACAATGTAGAATATTTGATCTCCATAAGAATGAGTGCATTGTCTTTTTCAAAAATAAATTGTGTAAAATCATCTTGCAACATGTATTTTTTCCATGTGAGTGATGAAAGTGAAAGAGCGTCAAATCCGACTTCATAAATGCTATGTTTGGAATTAATTTCACCAAATCTTGGCATATCGAAAAGATCTGATTGTGATGGAAAAGAGTAAGATATCATGGTTAAAGTATCATGTCCACCAGAATCTAAGAAGAGATCGGGATATAAAGAGTAAAATGAATCAGAAATGAGCACATGAAAAGAATCTCTTGAGCTATGATATTTAACAATGGTATTCTCGAGACATTCTTCTTCACTTTCCTTAAAACTTTCACTCTATTTTGGTGATAAATCTTTCAACATAATATGATCATCTAAATTTTCCTCATATATGATAGACAATTCAAAACTTTCATGACAAACATCTAATATCTCCTATGGATAAGGTATGATTTTTGGATTGAGGTTTAAGGTTTCTTCTTCAAATTGCAGATTTACATCTCTAGTCAGTTTCATAGGAATGTTAGAATGCTTAAGATCATTTCCATCACCTTAGTGTTCTTCAATAACTAAATTTAAGTATTGATTAGAGAAAGAGTTCGAAGAATATGGACATTCACCTTGACCCAACATCAAATCTTCTTCCACGATGGTTGAGGACTGAATATAAAATGATTCAGAGGAAAAACAAGTTTGATTGTCAGTAAGAACATTTTCAATAGATTCTACCTCCCTTGCTTGTTCAAAATTTTCGGATGGATTCTTCTCATCCTGCGAACATAATTCTTCTCGCAATTGAGTGATAGGATTTGTAACCGATTCATCATTCGTGGTTGAATATTACTGGCTGAAAGGGTCGCAAGCATCACAGAGGAGATTTAGTACAAATGGCATGTCATCAAGATTAAATTTAAAGAGAAGATGATGGATTCTTGTTGAAAAACCTTCTGGAGATGAATTGCCATTGATTAGTAAAGTCTAAAATTCTTCACATAATTGATTGTAATCATAGATTTCAAAAGCATCTAAAAATTCCTTTACAAATTGAAACCAATATATAATGTGATATGCTGGAAAAGGCTCAAACCAATGTTTAATTCGACCCCTAAAAGTAAAAGCGAACAATCTGCATAAAACCTTTAAATCATAAATATCATGCTTGATGCATTTACACCAAAACTTGTTAAGATGGTCTTTTGAAGACACATTCCCCCCACCATCAAAGGTGAATTTTGACAAGCGAGAGATTGTCTCGTTGGGAATATCGGGTAATGAGAAGTGGAAATCATGTTCCAACACAGTGATTTGGGGAGCCATGGGGAATTAAATACATTCAAAACAAAGACTCCTGCAAGGCCAACTTGTCAGTCCAGCCTGCCTTCTAGTGCATTTCAAGATGACATAGAAGAAGAATTTATAAATCTGGAATTATGACACACTGAGGGGTAAAACATTTAATCATTAAATTTACTTAGCCCTCCTTCCAACGCCATTTGTTGATGGGCGTTTATGACACACCGTCAATGGGAAGGATAGATCTGGACCGGGGTTGTCTATTTAACCCAAGCCGTTTGGTATGATCTAATTTGACGAGTTTTATGGCTCTGTTAGCCAACTGGAATCCTAAAAACAACTAAAGGAAATAAACTAATTGAAGATACAATTCTAACAATTAGCACATTAATTACAAATGTTCAGCTAAGAATGTTAATATACAATGATTATATATAGCTTACAAGGTTTGAACAAAGCCTTGCTAAAGTGATTGTTTGAGATAATGTTTCTTAACCAAATTAAGTAAAACAAAACTTATTCTAATGATCTGAATATCAAACTAGTAAATAACGAATGAATATTATTGTGATGATATAAAGAAAATAGACAAAGCTAATTAACGTCTAAATAATGCAATCACTATTCATTCATATATAAAAATAAAAATAAAAACTTAAATAAATAATATATTGACTAACCTCTAGTTGATCAGCATTAATAAATTAGAATCGTCTCTCTGCATGTCTATGAGCTCCTCTTGTCCTATGTCAAGTGGAAACCTATGACCGAAACAAGCATAATACTTCCTGAAGAAATTCAAGGAACTACTTCATATTCTGGAGTGAGTTTATGACGACAGAAAGATAAATAATTATATATCATGTGACCTTAAGATATCCAATAACTAAGAACGAGAGAAATCTCAATCCTCGGTAATGGTGTTATCAACCATTTAACATCAAAAGTAAACTCAAAAATAATTAAACAGTTGATCAATCACATATATAAACTAGACCAAAAGATAATGAACAACATAAAGAACAACATGATATAAAATATTATGTGAAGAAAAGACTAAAGCTAATTCTACAAAAATAACATTTCATATCAAGAAAATACATGAGAAGACAATGATAAAACACTGCACAGTTTACACAAGTCTAAAGCCAAATAGCAAACTGCTTTCTCATATAATTTCAAAAATATATGTCCATTCTCAGGTCCAGGAAAACATCCCTTTATCACCAGGAAACATAGTTATTTAAACATGTTTCTGATATGTTACCTCCTATCATGCAAGATAGAGGCAGATCTCTTAAAATAAGTTTTTTGCTAAAACAGAGTAACAAAAAGATACTCTTGTTGGAGTCTTTTAATCAAAAAAATATTTACATTAATGAACATTGTATTTCAAAATAAGAAATTACTAGTCTAATAAACACTCATCCCATGACTCTTTTCCTTTAGCATAGCATTTTCCTTTAGCATAGCACCATAATCTGTTGTTTACCTGAAATAATAAAACTAAATCAAAATTTAGATAATAATCCAAACAAATAATTTAAGCAGAATGGATACAGAATCTTTCGATTTTGTAGCTAGTCTCAAAATAACAATAAAATCGAAAATGAATCTAACTATTATTTCTCAAACAGAATCAAATCCAAAAAAAACAAAACAGTTATTTACCATTTCATAAATTTGACATAGAGGCATCAGATAGGTCTGAATTTATAATGGTATTGAAGTTTGTTGAAATTTTAATGATCACATTCCCAGATCGCTTAATTCTCTTGTTAGCCCTGTTTGTGTTCGATCAAATGCAGGCTCTGAGCTCGTTGTTCTCTCTCACCTACCCTATTTATTTATATCAATTTCATTTGAATCAACCCAAATTGGCTCAATATTAGCGACAGTAAAGATTTTATCTTTTAGATCATCCAAAACCTCTTCTAAAGATTTCCTGGGAATAAAATTGCATCTCGGTTTCTTGCCTTTGGATGGCTTCTGGAGAACAACAAGTAGGTTTTCCAGGGATTTCTTGCATACTGACATGTAGGTTTTCCATAGAGGGGTTTGATTGATAGGGACTGGGAGGCTCATCGAAACACAGAGGTAAGTCTGTTACATTTTCAGGGAGGGTAAACCCATTTCTATACACGAAATTTTCTCAACTATCCCCAGCTTTAGACAAATGTGAAATCACGAGAAATAGGATGAGGCCATGATGGAAAAGGCTTGACTGTGCATTTAGGTTTTGCCTCTAGTAGAACTTGGCCATTTTCTGCAAGCTTTCAAATCCACAGAGAGGAAAGGGGAAATAGAATTCCTCAAATGAAATAGATTTTTCTCAGAAATTTCTATTCAGAAAATGAAGCATACCTATGAAATAGGTTTGTTTCTGAAGAAACTGCTTGCATGGAACGTAAACGACCATGTTTCGGAAATGGGTTTTTAACGGTTTTTCCAAATTCGTAACCGTTTGCTCAAAATTCATCCCACAAAACCATGTCTCTATTATACAATTACGGGTTGTGTAAAACCTCAGGGCCATTCGGCTCTACACTACTCCAGGAGCCATGGTTTCAAAGGTAAACCAGGAGGCAGAGAAAAAATGAAAACCACTTTTTCAAGTGACTTCCAAAACCAAAAACGAAAACTTACCACGTAAAGCAATGAATGCATGCATGTGCTAGCAGGACTGAGGAGTAATTTTTTAAGGTATGACTGTCAATCCTGTACCAGGACGATGAGATTGTGATATGACTGCAAGGAATATGATTCAAATGAAAAAAATACACCAAAGGTTTGTTTGATGCGCGCTCATAGATATGGCAATGTGAAAATCAAAATATTCAAAGCATAGAACGCCTAAGGCATAACCCCAAGGTGGATAACTCATGCGCTATGGTAAGGGATCAACCAATAATATGATAGGTTTACAATCTTTAAAGATTCTTGGAAATATTAGATTCCCTTAGGTGTTATCCAATTTATAAAAAGGAAAATCCACAAACTGTATGATGTCCTCAAACCAAACATTGTTCTATGCTTACAATCATGAAATTGAACAAGAGAAACGATATATAAAAATAAATGAACTCATACACATAGCTAATCAAATGAATATTTTCAAAACCAAAAGAAGATAGAAATCTTTGCAAGGAGAAGGAGGCAGCTACAGAAAATTTTATCCCATTAAGATGACATTTTACAATGATAAAATCAACATAAATATTTGGCTGCCAACAATCCCTTAGATACCCTTCAACTAATAATTCTTCCTCACTACGCTCTCCTTGCATTAGTTCCTCCCTTAAAGGAATTTCCATTGTAGCTTGGGTCTCTTCTAATTGATCACTTAGAGAAGAGTTAGTATGGTCAAGCCTTCTCCTTTGAAAAGGTCGCTTCCCACTTTCAAGTGAAATACCTCGGGTCCCTCTTGACCAATGGAGTGGTCAATCATCCACTTTGAATCAGAGATTTAAAAGTGACAATACAAATACAACCTAAAGAAAACTAACAAACAATAAAATAGCACTCAACTATAAAATATTCAGATCAATCATCAGTTAGAATACTCTCCCAAATATTATTCCAAGGTGGTTAGGACCCGAATTTGAGATATTGCAGAGATGATCAAAAGAGCCTTTATAATTTGGTATGGTTTGATTAAGTCCCAAAACTAGCTAACAAAGGTGTAGGAGATAATTATGGTAACCTCACACAACAACACCCAAGGTGCAATTACCCTCGTGAAGATGGGCACCCTCCAGGGGGAATTAAATGGGGATTATGTGTTTGCCTCAGGTAATGCAAGCACTTCTCACTTGCAATCACCCATGCAATACCCTAGGAAAATCCACAAAGGTTACCACTTCATAATTGGTGACCAGAAGGAATAGTCGTGGATCAAGAATATGTATATGGGCAAGGAATGCAAGATTAGTTCCTCGACCTGAAGTTCTAGAGAAGAGATGTCACCTTGAGGACTTTCCACTTCAACCAAAACCCCCAAACATTCAATAATCCCACCAAACAAGTGAAGAGGGGATATCAACCCCAATTGCTTAACTTGACCTTATGCTTGACACCTTGTTAGAAGTTCATTCCCAGCAAGCACTTCTTTCTAGTAATCGAATTTGCACTCGCTAGTCAAATTTTAGTTTGGTTTCTCAACCTTGGAGAATTTACTCTCCAACCCTACACAAAGGTTCTATTCCTAGACTATATTGGTTTTTCTAAAAAGAAAAAAATTCTAGTTGATTTTAGATTACGCATTTAGTTTAGAGGTTGTTGAATTACTCAAAGGGATGGCACTTCAACATATGATATTTTTTATATTCGTGCAAAAAGAAACTTATAAGAACATAGAAAAATAAAAAATTCACACTTATTCTTCAATGTATTCAGTTTCAAACAAGCATAGAGCATGAAAATTTTCAACCAAAAATCACAATGCAAATGAAAACACTCTTCTTATATTTTTTTCTTTTGAAACTATGACAATGCAATCCTACCAAAATAATAATTCAAAGGAGAAGTGCAACTAAAAAGGACTACTAGAAACGTGCAAAAGAAAGAAAAGGAGGAACACATAGACAATGTTTTGTCCTTTTTCTTTATGAATGAAATATAAATGCATGAAAACAAGCATTAAATCAAAGGAATATCTTACTACAAGCAAACCCTATTCTCTAGAATAGCAGAAAAAACTAAAAAGAGGAGTGAAAGAAGGACAAAAAACTTGAAATTTTGTGTCCCTAAACGTACATGCACTTCCTATAAGGGTGATATGCATGTATATGCATATTTGATGAGTGAAAATAGCTTGTGTATTCTCTTTTACTGAAGGAAATCGGCATACATATTCTATTCTAGGCAGAAAACTTCAAAAAATCCCTCAAAAAACCCTCGAAAACTTGTTTATAGCACAGGAAGCAAGGTAAACATAGAGATAACTATCCAAGAACCCTAAGAAAAAATAGAGACACCCTAATGAGTAGAACTTGTGGAGTTCTCCCCGATGGAGTTGTCAATTATGTTACAAATGTATTTATCCTTTATTTAGGGTGGACTATTGACAGATTGGATTCGAAATATATATATATATAGTACACTTCAATCTCTAAGATTAGCCTAAAATATATTTTCTCTAATTCCTACCTTGGTCCCGATGGTTACTTGGAGAACAGACATCACACACAGATCCTACTCCAATTATCATTGCTCTAATCCAATCTTTAGACTTGCACACAAAAAACCAAGAAACCTTCCTCAAACCAAAAATGACAACAGAAATAGAATTGAAATAACTAACTTAACTAACCAACGAGGAAATATAGAACTGTAACCAAACACTAAAAGAGATCAAAAAATGAACATTAACATTGATTTCATGGGAGATAAAGAAGAGATGTCTTCTTTTTATATCGTTACACAAATTTATGCATAATTCAATGTTGTTACCTTTTGTAACTGTCATCTAGATTCCTCAGTCCCTAGGCCATTGAGGATTTATTCAGTACTCCACTTCTTATTTTTTCACTAGGATGAGGGATAATGAGATATTTGAACCTCAAATGCATAAAAATGAGACAATTCTTAGAAAGCAAGGGCTTTCCAAGGGGCTGAAGGTCATAAGAACCATAGGGAAACAACAATATTTGTCTACTTAGCGCAAGGATATCATAATTATAACTCTTGTACTGCATGATTTCTTACCCCTTCCTTCCATTTAGGCATCATTTTATACCTTTCTCAATTTGGTTGAGACATTTTGGAGTTGGTTTCAAGAAGTTATTGAAGTATTTTTCATGAAAACTTCCCTCAAAAGTGCATGATTTTCACAAATTTATATTTTTTAGTCATGTTTTGAGGCACGTGCTCCTTTTGTGAGAAGGAAGGGCATGTACACACTCCTTCTATGACTAGGAAGTGATGTGGATTTCCAAGGAGGCAGTTTATACAATCTGTAGAGTGATCCAAGTGAGTAGGCTCGGGGGTATGGTGGCCAATAAGGCATTTATACATGGAGGTGTCAAAAGATGCTATAATAAAATTATAGGTAACTAGAAAAATTGCCTAAGAAAGGCCACACTCCAAAGTTGGAAAGTTTTCAGAAGAATCCTTGAATCATTAATATTTGGCTTAGCAGATTTCATAAGAAGTTTGGTAAGTTGAGGTTCAAAATTGTCTCCATCTCGATCAATCAAGTGGTCAAAATCAAGGTCTTATGAAATGGGTTGAAAATAGGTGATTGATCCAGGTGGATATTTGTGCCCACCCACCTTTTCCAACTGGCTCAAAACAGTTTTTTGGCAATTTTGGTAATTTAGTATTTTTAGCAGTTTTTAATCCGGGTCCATTTTCAGGGCCTAAATGAAGGTTTTTCGGTATTGAGCTTCTCAATGATATATGAAGGCTCTTATTAATCCCCCAAATTGAATATCCTCGATGATACCTTTCCAACAAGATATCGTGCACCCCAAACGGAGATCATATGCAAAAGTTACGACCCTGGGAAGTTGATGTACTAACTTACCCAAACGAGGCCCACATGAATTTTGGCGCTTCATATCCTAGAGTTAGGTTTTTTGGATGTCTAGGGTTTGAGACATTCTATTTTATTGTAAAAAATTCCTTCAAAGCCTCACTTTAATCATATTGCAAATGAGCGCAGTTGTCACATCTCTTCTCAGAATTAAGTCGCCACCATTCTAGCAAGCTTGTTTTCTGCTGCATTTTATAGTTTCATCTTATTTACTTATTGAATAGAAAACCAGTTTTATTGTATCTCTATTATTTTGTGTTAAAAATATTTTAATAATATGTATTCATTTTGTTCTGCTCATAAAATCTAGATCAGTGGTATCAGAGCGGTTTGTTCTTTGTCGTCTTAATGCATGTCCCCAACGAGGTCATGGTACAAAGAAGTGGGTCTCGAACTTGTTTCTCTTGAGGACAAAATCTCTCGCACACCCAAGAGACTTCTCATGGTGGGAGAAAATAAATATTACGAGACAATATATGCTTTCAAAATGTTGCTTGAGGAATCCCTCATGCAACAAAGGAACGAAATGATGGATAGTTTCGTGTAAATCCTTTGAAGGCTACCAATAGGCGACGCATCTTTCTCTAGGGGAGGTGTCGCCCCCTTCAAGGTACAAGTAAACTTCGATATTCTTATATTTGAAGGTCAGATAGACACAAATGTTGTAGACAAGTGGTTGAATCTACCAGAAGGGTATTTTTCTGTCCATAACTTTTCGAATAGAGAAAATATTACTTTTGCGCTCCTCAAAGTCGTTCCCCATGTCAAATATTGGTGGGAAACTTTTTGTAAGAAAAAGGAAACAGAGGAACCCTCATTATTTACAGTCACAGCCACCTGGGAATCCTTCATGGATTCTATTAAGGAACAATACTACCATGTTGGAAGTTATGATGACTTGTATACCAAATGGACCACACTGCGACAAGAAAGAGACCAAGCAGTGCCAGAGTTCACTAATATCTTCCATACCTTGCGCACCAAGTTTGGTATCAAATATTTGGAGCGGAATCTAGTGCTCAAGTGTCGTGGTGCTCTGCATAGATACATACAGACCAAAATGGAATTTCTAGACATCTCATCCTTGGGCGCAGCCTACTGATATGTCATCAAAATCGAGCAGAAGCTCAAACAAAATATGCGGCAATTTGGGCCTGGGAACCCCTCAAAGAAAAATCTAGGAAAGGGTGGCCACAACCCACATAACAAAGGACAGAGAAAATATGGACAGTATCAAGACAACCAATCCAATCCGTAATCAAATAAGGACACTGAAAAGACAAAGAAAGATATCGGGAAGTGGTTTGACTTCCATAAGAGCCCTTGGCATAACACTGTCGATTGTTGCTCAAAGCAGTCGTTGGTGGCCGAAGTGAAAGCCTATGAATTAGATGTGGGTTATGACTCTGAGTCAAAAACAGAAAGGGGAAGACGAATCATTGACACAGAACCCAGTGCCACCATTGCTACCACCAAGCTCCAGCCTGGTGAACCAGACAAGCCAGAAGAAGGTGAACGCCTCTTCCATTCATAGATGTGGGTGAAAGGCACCCCACTGCACTTCATCGTTGATAACAACAGCCAGAAGAACCTTGTCTCAGCAAAGTTCGTCAAGCGATTGGCCCTGCCGACAACGTCGCACCCACAACCCTACACCATTGGATGGCTCTGCCAAGGACGCAATCTCCACATCAGCCAACAATGTCAACTATGCACAGCATCAAGCCCTTCAAAGACGAGGTATTGTGTGATGTTGTTCCTCTCGAAGTTTGTAATGTTATTTTGGGCCAACCTTATTTATGGAAACTTCATGTTGTATATGAGTCTAGGCCTCGTAGTGTTATTATTACTTTGAACAGGAAATTGTATAGGATACTCGAGGCAGTCCCTCCTAGTGTTATTTCCTTGATCTCTGCCAAGCAATCCAGGAAGGTCATCTCTCAGACCGGGAAATTTGTCTTCTTCGTGATTCTCTGTCAGAGTGAGCAAAAGATCGCAACCACATCTAGGGCCTTCGCGGTCGATCTCTCCACACAACAGAAGCAAGTGGATAATGTCGTGGAAGAATACTCAGATATCTTCTCTTCTCCTACCGGGGTACCTCTGCACTGCTAGGTCAAGCATCCCATCAATCTGACCCCGGGTGCATCGCTACCCAATAGGCCATTCTACCATCGCTCTTTGTTATAAAATGAGGAGATCAAGAGGCAGATCCAAGAACTTCTCCACAAGGGGCACATCCGTCCCAGCTCATCTTCTTGTGGGATCCCAATCGTATTGGTGCAGAAGAAAGACAGGACCTGGTGACTCTGGATTGATTACTAGGCCCTGAATAAAATCACAGTCTGAAATCGGTACCTGATTCCCCAAATCGACGACCTCCCTGATTAAATCATGGGGGCCAAATACTTCAATAATATTGATCTGAAGTCTGGCTACCACTAGGTCCTAATAGAACAGATAGTTGTATGGAAGACTGCCTTCAAGTCAAAAGAAGGTCTTTTTGAATGGATGTTCATGTCCTTTGGTTTGACAACTGCTCCAGCAACTTTTATGAGGATGATGGAAAATACCCTACGACCTTTCACCAATAATTTTGTAGTGGTGTATATGGATAACATCCTCATCTACAACAAGACTTGGGCGGAACATTTGCATCATATTCAGCAGGTTATGCACACCCTGCGACAACACAAACTATATGCAAACTTGGAAAAATGCTCCTTCAGAATGGACGGGGTCCATTACTTAGGCTACATCGTTGATCATCATGGTGTGCATGTGGATCCAGCCAAGATCTAGGTCATCCATGACTGGCCAACCCCAACCACACTCACTGAACTTCGGAGCTTCTTGGGCCTCGCCAATTTCTATCGCAGGTTCATGTTTGGATTCTCTCATATCTCATGGGCCCTTAGCTAAGTAATCAAGGGTGGCGGTAAGGAAAAATTTGTGTGGGTCTTGTCCTAACAACAAGATTTTGAGGACTTAAAGAATCGTTTGTTATCATCCCCAGTACTTTCATTACCTGACCTACAGCATCCCTTTGAGATCAAGACAAATGCTTCAGACTATGTTGTGGGCACCGTTCTCACTCAACATGGACACCATGTAGCATATCATAGTGAGACACTATCAAATGTTGTTTGTAAGTACCCTAGTTATGAAAAATAAATGTACTCCATTGTGCAAGCCTACCACCAGTGGAGACATTACATTCTTGGGAAGGAGACATTCATCCACACTGATCACAAGCCACTACAGTTCATGCAGACCCAAGGAAAATTGCAGAATGAACACCATCAGAAGTGGTCCACATACTTACAACAATTCCACCTCAACATCAAGTATAAAATAGAAAGTACCAACCGATTTTTTGATTTCCTCAGCCGACCTCCAGTCGCAGCACTCACCACGATGCTAGACTCTTGCAGCCATGAGACCTCTAGATGGCCCCACCTCTACAAGACAGACCCTGACTTCTCCACCACCTACCAAATGTTGGGCGCCAACTCAGTGGTCACTAATTTCCATATTCATGATGGAATTTTGTGTCATCTAGGCCATTTCTATGTTGCATCAAGTGAGCGTGTGAAGCTGATTTTGGAATCTCACTACAGTCGGTTGGCAGGACACTTTTGGATTGAAAAGATAGTGGAAGTGTTGCAGAAACATTTCTACTAGTCGAAACTTCAACAGGATGTCGGCAAGTATATCAGGTCATGCATCGCTTGCACTATTTCCAAACTGACCAAAAAGAAACAGAGTTTGTACACCCCTATGCCTACTCCTGACAGGCCATGGGAATCCATCTCAATGGACTACATGTCGGGCCTCCCATCCACCAAGAGGGTAAATGACTATGTTTTTGTGGTTGTTGATCGCTTTTCCAAGATGGTGATTCTAGCCACCTGCAAGAAGAACATCACAGCAAAAGCCACTGCCAAGATATCCTTTGAACGAGTATGGGTACATTTTGGGATCCCACAAACCATTATCTCATACTGTGATAGTTGGTTCCTCAACACATTATGGTCGAGCCTCCGGTCATTGTTGGATACCAATCTCACCAAATCCACTGCCTCTCACCCCTAGAAAGATGGCCAAACTGAGGTCATCAATCGGATGATCGTACATATATTACGCATGTACAATTCAAAACACCCCCACAAATGGGATGATAGTCTTCCCTATGTCCAGCATAGCTACAACCGAGCCCTACATAGCTCAACTGGCCACAGCCCCTTTCAGGTGGGGTTGGGATTTGAACCATTGGGTTGCATGGATGTTGCACTACCCCTGGCGACCACCTCAGTCGACTCATCCCCTGCTCCACCAAAAGCTGACAAATCCACCAAGTTCATTGAGTGGATCCATCACATCCACCAATAGGTTCAAGATATTCTACAGAATTCTAATGCCAAGTACAAGTAGTGCCATGATCAACATTGGGTTCCACATAAGTTTTAGGTGGGCGACAAATTTTGGTTGCGCTTGCAGAAAGAATGCCTTATAGGGCCCCATTGGAATTTTTTCTCACTCCATTATGGGTTGTACATCATCACCAAGGTTGTGGGTGATAATTCTTTTGATCTTAACATTCCCCCTTTTCTTGGCCTACACCCAGTATTCAATGTGGCTCTCCTTTAGCCGTATTTCCCACCATTATTGGACACCTCAGAGATAGCAGAGAAGTTGACACCAATAAATCTCAACGCTGACTACATAC
Source organism: Picea engelmannii (assembly GCA_009831015.1). Lineage (NCBI taxonomy): Eukaryota > Viridiplantae > Streptophyta > Pinopsida > Pinales > Pinaceae > Picea > Picea engelmannii. Next base: position 13,348 of record ML803740.1, read on the forward strand.
AACAGGCATCCAGTGATCATATTGTGGACACACATATCAAGGTCACTTGACAGCAAAGGATCCATCTTTATTGAGTCATCAAAGCATGGCAACTCCTACACCAAGGCAAGTGGCTCACCCAGGGCCAAATTCAGCAGAAATTTCTTCATCTGATGGGGGAACTCAACACAATGGATACCATTACTTCCTAAGGAGGGAGGATTGATCTAGGTGGATATCGGTGGCCACCCACCTTTTCCAACTGGCTCAAAACAATTTTCTGGCAATTTAGGTAATTTACTATTTTTAACAGTTTTTAACTTCCGGGGCCATTTTGAGGGCCTAAATGAAGGTTTTTCGGGATCGATTTTCTCAATGATATCCGAAGGCTATGATTGAGCCCCCAAAATGAATCTCCTCGACTTCCAACGAGATATCGTGCGCCCCAAACGGAGATCGTATGCAAAAGTTACGACCCGAGGAAGTTGATGTACTAACTTACCCAAACGGGGCCCACATGACTTTTGGCGCTTCATCTCCTAGGGTTAGGTTTTTTGGATGTCTAGGGTTTATGACATTATGGTTTATTGTAAAAAAGGCCTTCAGAGCCTCATTGTAATCATCTTATTGTGAATGAGAGCAGTCGTCACATCTCTTCTCAGAGATAAGTCGCCACCATTCCAGCGAGCTTGTTTTATGCTGCATTTTACAGTTTCAGCTTATTTCTTTATTGAATAGAAAACCAGTTTTACTGTAACTCTGATATCCTGTGTTAAGCATCTTTTAATAATCTGTATTCATTTTGTTCTGCTCATAAAATCTGGATCAGTGATAGATTTATTCTTAGCATCAATGATTTCATTTAATTGAGGTTTCATTTTCCTTTTTCTTATTTTTTAATCCATGAATCAGATGAGGAATTAATTGCAACAAGAGCATGATGATTACCTTTGTTAGGAGCAGGATATTCTTCCTTATTCTTCTTGACTCCTTGTGGAATGAATTTTCCAAGGTTGTTCTGCTAAAGTACTTGTGCCATAAAATCAATTTGTGTCTTCATACATGTGGATTCTTCATGATTTGGTTTACTACAGTAAGTGCACTACTTTCCCTTCTTCTTCTTCTTCTTGGAATCTGAAGAGTCTTTGGAACCTGAAGAATCGTTGAAGGGTTTGGAATATCCCTCCTTCTCGTTCTATTTCTCCTTTCCGTTCTTTTTGGTTTATCATTTTCCATCATGCATGGTGAGTTCATGTGCTTTGGGATCCTTGATAAGGCCCATCTACTTCCTGCTCATGTGAGTGAATTGATGAATTGATCCATGGTAGGCATCTTCCAATTTGTTCCCATGAGATATCTACGAGAATGGAAAGTGGAGACATAGACAACATATGTTAGTCCTATTTTAGCCAAGATTGTTATAATAAGTTGGTATACTTGTGTTGAATTATCAATACCACAAGATGCCAAGCTCAATATCAAAGATTTAAACTTGATAAAGAAATCATGCAAATTATCAAAAAAATTAGGATACAGGGTATTCAACTCTACCTCAAGCATATGACCTCTCATATTATCCTACTTTCCAAAGAGACTTTCTAAGGTGGTCCAGATCGTGTTTGGAGTCTTGCATGCGAAAGCATAAAACCATAAATCAATTGAAATCAATTCAAGAAGAAGTAGTGTGGTCTCATCCTTTCAGTTCCCCCATCTGGTATTCTCAATTGTTGATGTAGGTTTTGTTTATTTCCCCGTCGTCAAATTGTACAGTCCTCTCCTTCTGAGTTGGAATTCAGCCTTGGGATTCCAATCAAAATAATTGTATGGTGTGAGGAATACCACCAAGTTTTATTGTAGAATAGGTGTTGTATCTATCTGCCCCACTATGTCTAAGAACCCCTAAAATTTACCCTCAATTTGCAAGTGAAAAAATTAATAAATCACTGCAAAAAGGGCACATCAAATGGAACATTCATATCAGTTTCAGGAGGTGATCTTCTGGCTTCCTTTTTGAGCAAACGGTGAGGAATTTCGCAAAATGGTTGAAAACCCACCTGCATAATGAGTCGATTTACCTCTCGTGCAAGTCATTTCCTTTGAAAGTTAATATTTTGGGAGAAATAATTGCAAAAAGAGGGGAATTTAAATGGAAAATTTGTATCAGTTTCATAAGGCGGTATTCCGACTTCCTTTTTGAGCAAACGTTGAGGAATTTCGCCAAACGGTTGAAAACCCACTTGCAGAATGGGTCGATTTACTTTTTTCGTGAGACGTTTCCTTAGAAAGTTAATATTTTTGGAGAAATCCATTTGTATTTGGATTCTTCTATGGATAGAGAGATTGAAGTTTGCTTCTTGTTCAACCATGATACTAGACAATTACCTAGAAAGAATGCTCCTCCACTGGCATTTGTCATAAATACTTTCTGCCCAATATGCATCTATATATGTTGTTAGAGTGAAGTCCTTACTTATTTAATACCACAAGTCAAAGTCCAATGTGCCCTTAAGATATCTGGATATTCTTTTTACTACTTGCACATGTGTCTCATTTGGTGCAGATTGAAATATTGCAACCAATCCTACTGCTTGCATGATGTCTGGCCTTGATGTTGTCACATTTAGTAGGCTACCAATCATTGACCTGTATAGTGTTTGATTTTCTTCTAGAGATAAATCATCTTTGCTCAACTTACATCTTTTAATCATGGGTGTATTGACAGGTGCACAGTCAACCATTCTAAATTTTTCCAACATTTCCTTGATATATTTGGTCTAAGAAATAAATATGCCTTTGTTGAATTGAAAAACCTACAAGCCTAGAAAGAATGGAAATTCTCCAAGCATGGAGATCTCAAATTTCTTTTTCATTTCTTCTGCAAACTTTTGGCTCATGCTATCAACATTACTTCCAAAAATGATATCATCCACATAAACCACAGTGATTAACAGATCTTCAATGTTTGTTTTGATGTAAATATTGGTGTATGCAACTATTCTTTTGAAACCTTCTTGTTGTATGTATTTTTCAAGTCTTGAATACCAAGCTCTGGGAGCTTGCTTTAGTCAATAGAGTGTTTTTTTCAGTCTCCATACATAACCTTCATTGTCTAACAATTGAAATCCTTCTAGTTGTTCAATATATACTTTTTCTTCTAAATTTCCATTTAGAAAGGTTATTTTTACATCCATTTGATAGACATTGAATTTCTTGAAACGTGAAAATGCCAAAAACATTTAGATTACTTCTAATCTTGCAATTGGAGCAAAGGTTTCTTCAAAGTAAATACCCTCAACTTGAACATACCATTTACATACCCATCCTATTTTGTTTCTTACTACTTGTCCAACTTCATCCAATTTGTTTTTGGAGACCCATTTGGTGCCAATCACATTCTTATCTTTTGGTATAGGCACAAGTTCCCATGTCTCATTCTTCTCAATCTGATATAGTTCTTCTTCCATAGCATTAACCCAATGCTTATCTTCACTAGCTTGTGTAAAATTATTGTGTTCTATTTTAGATAGCAAATAAAAGTTCAATCTTCTTCTAGTCTGAACTTATGCATCTATATCACCAAGAATCTAACTTTTGGGTTGATTATTTTGGATAATTTTGGATGTTGTCTTTGGATATTGGCATTCTATTTCTTCTCGTTCTCATTTTCTTCTTCATTTTCTTGTTCTTTGTAAATTGTTTCCTCTGTATCTTTATTTGTTTGTGACTTTTCCTCTTGAGGTATTGCTTCATTCATTGTCACCTCAATATTATCTACAACCTTGTGCAGTTTTTTGCTATAGCATTTGTAGGCCTTGCTTCCATATGCATAGCCAAGAAAGATGCCTTCATATGTTCTGGAATCGAACTTGCCTAAATTATATTCATTTCTCTTTATATAGCACTTGCTTCCAAATACTTTGAAGTATTTAACTATAGTCAGTCTACCTTTCCATAATTCATAAGGTGTTTTGTTGTTGTTCACTCTAATTTGTGCTCTACTCAAAATGTAGATTGTTGTGTTGACTACTTCTCTCTAAAAGGTGTCTAGTAATTTGGCTTCATTCAACATTGTTATAGTCATTTCTTATACAGTTCTTTTCTTCCTTTCTACAACTTCATTTTGTTGTGGAGTCCTTGCTACCAAAAAATGTCTCTTGATTCCATGATTCTCACAGAATTCATCAAATTCATAAGATGTAAACTCACCTCCTTTGTCTGATCTTAAGCACTTGATTTTTAAACCAGTCTCATTTTCAACTAGGGCTTTGAAAGATTTAAACTTCTCAAATGCTTCAGATTTTTCTTTAAGAAATGTAACCCACGTCATTCTTGTGTAATCATCAATAAGTAGCATAAAATAAATCTCACATTTTAAATTTTGTGCTCTTGTTGGCCCACAGAGGTCTATGTGTACAAGTTCCAATGGCTTTGATGTTGAGTACTCCTTTGTTTTGAAACTAACTCTCATTTGATTTTTGTGCTGACTTGGCTTGCAAATAGTGTCTGTAGGTTTTGAGATCCTTGACATATCTCTTATTGCTTGTGTCTTGTTGAGTTTTACTAAATTGTCAAATTTTATATGACTCGTCCTTCTATGCCATAATCATCTTTCTTCTACTTGTCCCATACAACATTTTTCTCCTTTGACTTCATTGATAATGTATACATTGCTTGGAGTTTTTATTTCATTTATAACTAATCTTCCTGAATCTACTTTCCTTATCTCACATCCTTTAGAATAAAATGTGAGGTTGTAACCTTGATTACACATTTGAATGACACTTAGAAGATTGTGTTTTAACCCTTCAACATACAATACATTATGTGTTTTAACCGTTCAACATACAATACATTATGTTTTTTAGTCTTTCCATTAGTAAGACTAAAGATACATTTTCCAACTATCCTTGGAGAAGAATTATCCCCAAAGTTAATGCTACCTCATTTTTCTTCCTTCAGGGTGAGAAATTTGTTTTGATCCCCTGTCATGTGTTTTGAACATCCATAATCAATATACCATTGACTTCTTTTATCTTGAGCATACATTACAAGTCCACATTCTTCCTTCTTTAATTCTTCTTGCTTCATTTTCCACACCTTTGTGTATTCTTCTCTATGCTTGGTAAGAAAATATTATTTCTTGTTTTGTTTAGGAGACTTATTATGTTGCTTTTACAGTCATGTGTTATGTTCCCATAGTTATTGCACTTATAACATTCAATATTTTAATCAATTAGGGGAGAAAATGAATTGTAGTTTCTATCGGTAGACAATGCATCACCTTGACAAATTTTGATTTTGATAACCCACACAAGATAGCAACCATGGCTTTTGCATTATGTTCACTAGCCTTCTTCCCAGTGTTATGTGTTAGTGGAGTTTTTGGGGCTCTATACCCAGTGACGACTTATTGCCAAATATAAAACCCAATATCCATTAGATAAGTCTACATCCTTATATGCCAGAATGCATAGTTTGTTCCATCAAACAATGGAGCCCTGTTTGTGTAGAAACCTTCTTGACTAGTCACATTGTGTGCTCTTGAGATCTACCTTCCAGTGGTTAGACTTTTTCTAAAGGAACCTACTCTAATACCAATTGTTGAACTTATGCTTATACTAAGACTGGGGGGTGAATCAATATAAGATTATTTTTACTTTATTTAACCATTCATCAATCATTCATTAGCACATATAAAGTCAAATCACAAAGCACGGAGTTTAACATGAAAACCCTTACGAGGAAAAAACACAAAAACTTGTATTTGTAAATGTTTGTAGGCACCAACCTATTGTTACAAAGTTTCTAGGCATCAACCTAATAGAGCACCAATCTCCTTAGCTAAGCACCAACTCAACAAGATATTATGTAGGCACCAACCTACTAGAGACACTAATCTCCTTAGCTAAGCACCAACTCAATAAGATATTGTGTAGGCACCAACCTACTGGAGACACCAATCTCCTCAAATGAACACCAACTCAGTGAGACCTGTATAGGAACCAATCTAAGATCTCCATACAGAGAGTATTTCTGAATTCACCTACATGCTTCATACTTCATGCATTTCACAACATCATCATACCCTTAACTTTCATTTTCTGGCGTCTCTCATTGCTTCATACCCAAAACATAGATTCAAACCCAAGTCATATTTAGCCTTCATACCCTAGCAAACCTTGTAGCATCATTCCTAGAATATAATCCCATATTCCAACATCACAACCTAAAAAAAGTGCACTTTGCAACATCATAGACCTTAGTCCTTCATATCACATCCTTAAAACTCAATGAAAACGCATCTTGCACCTTTATACCCCAAGAATACTCTCCATCTTCGCTTGCACACCTCGGATCTCTTCTGCGCACCTTAGACTTGATCTTCTTTCTTGGATTCTCTTCAAATACACACATCTATCCTATATTTATAATGTAATTTCTATGCTCACTTTTAAGGTTGACCTGAAATTTCTGGCTAGGTTGTCTGACAGAAAAAACCATATCTCTTCATTCCTAAGGAGTTAGAGAAATTCTATATACCATTGGAAAGGTATTGAAATAATATTTCCAACCATATAAACTATGCTCTCATTTGATCTAGGTATTTAGAATAAAAATGCCTTCAAAGATACAGTATCCAAACTAAACATCAAAAATCCAAAATGAATATTTCCAACAATCTCCATATTGCAATCTTTATCTTGGACATCTATAGTCTCCCCCTGTCTTTGATATCAATGAAAAAAATATTTCCAACAGCAGTGAGGTTAACACTGGGATTGGAGCAACAATTAACAATGAGGAGAGGTAGTTACAGACCTTTCCCATTTAACCACAAGTCAACATTCAGAAGTACCACCTTTGGGTCACAAAGAAATTCACCTAAATTCCAAGGACCTTAGAATAGGCCATAGCAGTAGAAATAGGTTGTATCCTGTAGGGG
>ML803740.1:20348-46751 GCA_009831015.1 Picea engelmannii
GTCTTAGTTGAGCGTACCAAGGGGGACACCCACCATTAAGTGTTGGATTTGTACAAGGCTGCATTATGCAAAGGATTTTCCAAACAAGAAATCAGTTAAGACTCAAAGAAATCGCAAGGACATATTGGGGAGCATGGTAGGATGATAAGGAGGTGCATTGAGAGTTCCCAAATTTTTTTAAGTTGACTAAAACTTCAAGAGAAAGTTCTCAAAAGGATGGTTGAATGTAGTGTCCCACCATTTTAGACTTTTTTATTTTGACCTATTTTATGTTTTTATATGGTTCAAGACAACCACCATAGTCGTGGGGTTAACCAAACATAATTGTATATATATATCATTGAGACATACTATGACATTATGACTACATAAGTTAGACAATATTGCAATGTGAAGTCATGAAATTATATTTATAGATAGACATGTGTTGTTATAAGATGTTAGTTGATTATTGGGGTTTATCGTGTATTATGCTTTTGTCTACAAGTTATAAGATGTTAGTTGATTATTGAGGTTTATTGTGTATTATGCTTTTGTCTTCAATGCATGGCCCTATGAAAGGGCATTAATTCTTATGTTGCTAATTACATTCGTTAATATATTAAACACTTAATGTATATGGGTTGTCATGTGCACACTCCAATGGAACGGTTGATTCATATTCAAGCACAAATGAATATTGATGGACTCACAACGAGGTATGTAGATGTGATGATGGTGATGATAGTGAAGAGGCTATCGCACCGCTAACCCATGTTATGTATCTCTCACAATGATGATGATAGCAAAGAGGCTATCTCACCCTTGATTCATATTAGGTATATCTGACAGTGATTATGATAGCGAGGAGGTTATCATACACCTTGAGTATTGTTATCTATGTTTCAATATTATAGTATGATGCATGTCTAAAGTTGTGTTGTGTAGGATACATGGGCTTACTCGTGCAACTTTATATGGACATGACTAAACACTACATTACAAATGATAAAATTTAGGAGTTTCGTGGGTGTTCTCGCGAATTATGGACGGGATTTTTTTCAGATAAAAAATTGCTCAAATTATCATTAATAATAATTTTTTAATCAATACAACAGACATTGTATTCGGCAGGAGAGAACACTCCTGAAACACTATGTCCAGATACAAACCCAGCACACTAAAATGTAAAGCATCAAACTACACCACAAGCAATGATTGTCCCATCACTCCATGACCAGTAGCAAGGACACCCAATGGTGATTGAGAAGTATATATCGATGAGAAAATATAATTGGTTCCAACCAGATATGCCAAAGGCTATCACTCAGCAAAAAGCATATGAAGCAGTCATTCCAGCAAAGAAACAACCTCGGAAAATTATAAGATTTGTAGAGTAATTAGTTGTCCTTCTCTTTCGTCGTCCCAAGTGCAATATATCAAGCTCCCTTTAGGAAAAACTAGAGCTTTCTTTGACAGAGAATCTTCCTCTGCATTTGCTTCTCTATATATATGTTGGACAAGGAGATCTTGGAAATTTTTCTCTAAGGTTCGAACTCTGTGTTTCCAGCCTTCAATTTTGGTAGCTAAAAGATTTCCCTTCATCTGCATCCAGTCGATAATAACCTTGGAGTCCCCCATCAAACGTAGCTGATGAATATCCAAGAGATTTTCCAGAAAAAGTGAGGCCCACACCCCAACTAAATCTTCCTTTGTGTTAGTTCCAGATCCGCAATTGAAAAACCATCTTATGTCTGGGTCATTGGCTCTTTTCATGGATCCCCCTGCCCCGCAAATTGAACTTTCATATATGGCTGCTCCATCAAAAAAGTCAATCGTATAGCAATCAATCCTTTCAATCGGGCTATATCTTAAAGTAATATGTTTAATATTTGTAGGATAGAAAGAGAGATTAGTTAATATTTTGTGGCTAACTCTGATGGTAGAGGGTTTATTCCCTTCAAACAAAGTATTGTTTCATTCCAGCCATAGGAACCAACAAATCAGAGCCAGGAGTTTCAAGGGCATATGGACGGGATTGACATGAGGGGTGGAGGTCCATTCCCATAAAGTTCTTTGTCCTCCACAAACCTTAAAATTGAGGCACTAAGCAAAATGGCCCAACCCTTTGTCGGATGCACCGAATTCTAAAATGTCTGTCATGAGTTGAGAGGATGTAATGGTGATCCAAGTGGATATCGGTGGCTACCCACCTTTTCCAAATGGCTCAAAACAATTTTCTGGCAATTTTGGCAATTTACTATTTTTAGCAGGTTTTAACTTTTGGGGTCATTTTGAAGGCCTAAATGAAGGTTTTTCAAGATCGAGGTTCTCAATGATATCCAAAGGCATGATTGATCCCCCAAAATGAATCTCCTCAATGATACATTTTCAACGAGCTATCATACGCCTAAAACGAAGATCGTATGCAAAAGTTACGACCTCGGGAAGTTGATGCACCAACTTACCCAAACGGGGCCCACATGACTTTTGGCACTTCATCTCCTAGGGTTAGGTTTTTGAATGTCTAGGGTTTTTCACATTCCATTTTATTGTAAAAAGGTCTTCAGAGCCTCATTTTAATCATCTTCTTGCGAATGCGAGTAGCTGTCACATCTCTTCTTAGAGATAAGCTGCCACCATTCTAGCGAGTCTTTCACTCTGTATTTTTGCAGTCTCTATACACTTCTTTCATTAATTGAAATCATGTATTACTGTATATCTGTGTTTATGGTTGCATCTCTGATGCATTTATGTTATATTATTGAATATCTGTGATATCTCTGTGCATTTCTTTATTATATCTCCGACCTCATTTCGTGCTGAAAATAATCTGGATCAGTGGTATCAAAGCAAGTTGCTCTTAATCGTTTTTTTAGTGCATGTCCCCGACGAGGTCCGAGTATAGCAAGTTGGGTCTCGAGCTTGTCTCTCTTGAAGACAATCGCTCTCGCACACCCAAGAAACCCTCAATGGTGGAAGAAAATAAAAACAAAAGAGCAAACGATCCTATCAATCTGTTGCTTGAGCAAGCTCTCACGTGAAAGAGGAACGAAATGATGGAGAATTTTTCCTACATCCTTAAATGTCTGTCGATAGCATCATGCGCATCTTCATCAAGCGTCCACTTTGGAGGCACCTCGCCTTTCAAGGTACAAGTTAATTTTGATATTCCTGTATTTGAAGGACAAATAGATGCAGAAGCCCTAGAAAAATGGTTAACTCTGCTAGAAGGTTATTTTTCTATTCATAATTTTTCCGACAAAGAAAAGATCACCTTCGCACTCCTTAAATCTCTCCCTCATGTCAAACATTGGTGGGAAACTTACTGGGAGCAAAGTTCCACAGAGGAGTCTGGAATATATGGGGCCGATCCCACTTGGGATTTTTTTGTGGATGCGGTAAAGGAACAGTATTACCCTGTTGGAAACTATGAGGACCAGTACATGAGATGGACCACACTGCGGCAAGAGAAGGGCCAAGTAGTTTCGGAGTTCACCAATACCTTCCATACCTTATGCACCAATCTGGGTATCAAAGACTCCGAGTGACATTTGGTTATGAAATACCATGGGGCTCTATACAGATACATCCAGAATGAAATGGATTTTATAGACATCTCATCACTCGGTGTTGCTTATCAATATGCTGTTAAAATCGAGCAGAAATTTAAGCACCGGAACAAACGGGATTTCGGATCTGTAAATCTGCAACAACCAAAGTATGACAAAGACAGCCCTAACAAACAGTCTCACGAAAACCAGTCTAAGACACAGGGAAAGAAGGGTCACGGAAAGACAAAGAAGGACATCGAAAAATGGTGTGATTTCCACAAAATCCCCTGGCACAACACCAATGAATGTCGCTCAAAACAATCATTGGTGGTTGAGATCAAAGACAAAGAGTCGAACCCTAATTCAGAATCTAATTCTGAAAATACTAGTAAAGGATAGATCATTGACGCAGACCCCACTGTTATTGTCACAACCGCAGCAATTCAACCAGAAGAATGAACAGATCCTGAAGAGGGGGAGCGCCTTTCATTCACATATGTGGGTGAAGGGGACCCCGCTTCATTTTATTGTTGATAGCGGGAGTCAGAAAAACCTCATCTCAGCAGAGGTCGTCAAACAGTTGGGATTGTCAACAACACCACACCTTCAGCCATACAACATCGGGTGACTTCGGCAAGGACGAGATCTCCATGTCAGCCAACAATGTTGATTGTCATACGGCATCCAACCCTTCAAGGATGAGGTATTATGTGATTTTGCCCCACTGGATGTCTGTGATGTTCTCTTGAGCCAACCATATATGTGGAGACGCCATGTTGTTTATGAGTCTCGACCACGTAGTGTCATTGTTACTTTGGGGGGTCATCTCTACAGAATACCAAAGGTAGTTCCAACTATTGTTCCACCTAAAAAGTGTCACAAGGTAGTATCTCATACTGCAAAATTTAGCTTCCTCACAATCTGTTCAAAAGGGGAACAGAAGGACACTGCAACCACTACAACCTTGCCCCAAGCACCTTCTATCCAACAGAAGCAGGTTGACAAGGTTGCAGCAAAGTGCAAAGATTCCTTTTGCACATCGTCCTCTCATGTATCTTGAATTGTTGAACAGCCTCAACCTCAACAGGTTTGTGACAGATTTCCACAAACTGAGCAGCGCGACGTCTCCAGCAAGACAAGCAGCTCACCAAGATGCAGATTCAACAAATGCATTTCCCTCTCCCCCAGGAACTCAACGCAATGGAGACCATTGCTTCCTAAGGAGGGAGGATTGATCTAGGTGGATATCAGTGGCCACCCACCTTTTCCAAATGGCTCAAAACAGTTTTTTGGCAATTTTGGCAATTTTGGCAATTTACTATTTTTAGCAGGTTTTAACTTCCGGGGCCATTTTAAGGGCCTAAATGAAGTTTTTTCAATATTAAGGTTCTCAATGATATTTGAAGGCATGATTGAGCCCCCGAAATGAATCTCCTCGGCGATACCTTTCCAACGAGCTATCATACGCCTAAAACGGAGATCGTATGCAAATGTTACGACCTCGGGAAGTTGATGCACCAACTTACACAAACGAGGCCCACATGACTTTCATCTCCAAATGGCGCTTCATCTCCTAGGGTTAAGTTTTTGGATGTCTAGATTTTTTGGTATTCTGGTTTATTGTAAAAAGGCCTTCATAGCCTCATTGTAATCATCTTCTTGCGAATGCGAGTAGCCGTCACATCTCTTCTCAGAGATAAGTTGCCACCATTCTAGCGAGTCTTTCACTCTGTATTTTTACAGTCTCTGTACACTTATTTCATTAATAGAAATCGTGTATTACTGTATATTTGTGTTTATGGTTGCATATCTGATGCATTTATGTTATATTATTAAATATCTGTGATATCTCTGTGCATTTCTTTATTATATCTCCGATCTCATTTCGTGCCGAAAATAATCCGGATCATATGGCCTTCTTTTGTTTTGTATATTACATCATGTGTGGTAGAGTATATGCACTAGATTGATTCAATCCCAAGTAGATACTTATCCAAATGGAATAAACTTCATTTAAAAATTATTGAATTATTCGATCAAATTTATACTTGGATTAATAGTTTTATTTAAATAGAATAGGGAAAAACATTAAATAGTGATATAAATAAATCAGAATTTAAAGGTTGATAAATTGTATTATAACATTCAAAAGCTCAGCAGTTGGTGAATTATGCAGTTGGCATTTAAAGTATTGGAAAGCAAGTCCTTCACGTAAAGAAGACTTATGAGTTTTAAATTAATTGAAGGACTTTTAAAGTTATGAATTAATGAAAAGTATTAAGGTTGGTTAAGCTCTTTATGCACCTACCCTTGCATTCATATCAAGGATAAGATGGATTAAAATAAGAAAAATAAAAATTGTAAACATATTAAAAAAACATTATAAGGGGGTTAGAAATCGAAAGAAATGGCAGAAGAGTTTTAGGAATTGGAAGAAGTAAAACACAAAAAGGTTTTGGTTTTTTTGGGTGAATGATCAAAGCCATGACATTTTTTTTTGTTCGATTTGTGGGCTCCGGAGACATGAAATAGAGGGGATCTCTTGTATGGAAAGGAGGTGAGCTAGATTGCCAATGAGCCTTTATCCTAAATTTGAAGCAAAAGCAGTGGCAGGAATAGGATTTACACAGTGGAAAAACAACAAACCCGTCATTCTATGTAAGAAAAATTTGTTGTATCCACAAGTTTTCTTCTTGGTTAAATTGCTTCATCTAGTTTTACTTGTGAAATTTAAATTTCTTACATTATAATAGATTATGGAATAAATAGACTACATTTTTTTTCTTATTGAAGAGATGCAAGTATAATAAGCTCTTACGAATTTCTTATTAGTAATTGAACTTATAGAAATAGTGAAAATTTAATATATTTGTTACAAGGAAAAATAAATGTTCTATAGATGTGTTAACAATGCCTAATTTCATATTTGTACTCGACTTGTGGTATCGGGAGTGAAGTATCAAGTTTTAATTTCATTTTGATAAACTATATATAAAATAAACAAAAAACATTGTGTTGGATATTGTCATATTAATGTAGTGTTGTGTAGCTATGTTGTTAAAACATAAAGAGAGTAGTCTCTGCAAAGGCAAATCAAAAACCATCAAATGTTGAATATTATCATTTTAGTGTAGTGGTGTGTAGCTATGTTGTTAAAACCTAAAGAGACTAGTCTCTGCAAAGGTAGAACGCTACACAAGGAAACTTGTCACTATCTAGATCAAGGTGTCACGAGTTGGACTTTGATATGACAAGGGAATCATTGCATATAGGATTACTCGAAAAAAAACCTAGAAGATATGTAGCCAATATTAAGCTAAATAACAAAATTATAGTTTAAGTGTGTATAATTCCTCTTAACTCATGCAAACCCATCTATTAAATGCACCTATGATCTCATGTAGGCCCATCCCAAGGCATGCATGAACCATAAAACAAGAGGTGACACTTTTAAGACAACAACAATGCTCATTCAAATGGTATCAAAACAATTTCATACTTAATAATTAATAATTTTACCACTACATACAATAGGTAAAAAATATCAACCCAAAAAAAAACAACTTGGCCAAGTGTCATAAACACATTCGCTATAGTTGTCGTGAACCCCTAAATTTTGAGATAAATAAGCATTACCAATTAGATGATGAGCATTTATAATGCATCGTACAACATGTTCATAAGAAATGTATAACAATGAAATGCAAATCACTCACATTTTTTAATATTATCTATTGTGATCACAAGGGTCATAGAGAACAAAAGCAACTCAAAGTTGTCTATAGGTCCATGACAAGTTTTCCCAAATAAACTTGTATTATATGAAAGTTGTTTTTAGCTATAGTAATATTTCTTGTAAGATCAGTGGATGGTGTTTTGGCTTAAACTTTAGATTACATTGGTTACAAATGTATGAGAAATGAAAAAAGGTAAGAGGACCTAAAAAGTACAAGAAAAAGACCAAATATTTTCATGATAAATTTAAAGGAAATACCAACAACAAAGGTAACTACACAATTTAAATAAAAATATCTATAACAAATCAAGTGCCCATTGTAAGTTGGATTTAAATAAAAACACACCCATTAGAGTTTCAAGTTTAGACTATAAGCAGCACTCAATATCACTCATTACTTTCTATTATTCAAAAAAGACAAATTACAATACAACATTCAAATCTCTAACTCTGTCACACTTCTAATGAAACACCCTACCTTCTTTTATAGAAGAAGATGACTAGGGTTTACAATCAATGAATACCATCTCACTAGTGTACTTAGCATGAGAACTAAAACCATAAATCTACCTAGAATAAAGTGCATATTATGCATGAGAGAATACCTAGAATAAAGCACCCTTGGTCTAACTCTATGAACCCCCTTAAACACAATGACTACTCTAAATCTAGAAGAGTCCCTAATTTCCATGCATTTTTACTAATTTATAAAAGCGCTTTGCTAAATATAAAAACAACTAATATATTAAAAATAGCACATGATCTGAATCTTAAACACATACACTATTCTAAATCTGGAACTTCTCTTCTAAAATAAAAGAATGCTAATATTGATGAACCTAACTAAAGATAACAAAACACATGTTGCCATCTAAATAGTGTTGTGCCATAATTAAGGCTTCTCTTAATGTTGCGCCCTTATCCACACAGCAATCACTAATGACGTACAAAAACCAAGACCAAACAAGTTTTGATAGGTATGAATCCGATGCGCTAAAACGCAAGGAAGACCACCTCTAAAGCAACTATGTGAAGCTCACAATGAGGTGATCAAACTTGTATTAATTCCAAGTCCCAAATTAAAACCCCCCCAAAGTGGACACTGATGAGGACAAGTGCCAGAAGGGCATTGAGAGAATACTTGGACTGGGTTCAGAAGAACAGGAGGTGTAACGGTTTAATAAATGGCCACAGAGAAAGAAACCACAACAACCGTGGTGTTGGGTCGTAGGATTTTTCCAGGAGAAGGAGGATCCTTCACAACCATCAAATATGGAGAGAAGTGCATGAAGGTTAACCTCCAATTCATTCGGACTTCGCAACTTCGGTGAAGTTTATGGGTTATAAGAGAAAAAAGGGGTCGAAGCTCGAAGTTTCGAAGTCTCGAAGAGGATCTACACTGTAGATCCAGGGGGGAGAAGTGTTTACCGTTGGATTTGACCAAGGACGGATTAGAATCGTAGGGATAAACCATGTGTCGACAGGTTATATTGTTCGAGGATTCGGCGTTCGAGAGAAATGGAGTGTGTTGATGCGCAAACTCCCGAAGTCCAGAGTTCAATCTAGATCGTTCGTCAAAAGAAACATGTGTTAGAAGATCAGCTTGTTCGGGTGTTCAACATTCGAGATAATTGGAGTGTTCTAGTGTGGAATCTCTCGAAGCCCGAAGCTCCGAAGTCTCAAATTCCAGAGTCAATCCAAATCGTTCGTCGAAAGAAATGCATGTCAGAAGATCAACTTGTTCGGGAGTTCGGTGTTCGAGAGAATTGGAGTGTGCAAGTGTAAAAATCGTCAAATCCCGAAGTCTCGAAGCAAAAGAAAAGAAGTGGTGTGGCATGATGACATCACCAGTAGTGATGTGGACCTTTCCTAGACATGTTGCGTGCCACCACCTTAGTTGTTGACAGTTGTACTATGTGGACCCCAGAAGGTAAGAAAGTTCGGGAGTTCGACGTTAGGGAGAATTGGAGTGTGAAAGTGTAAAAACTGTTGAAGCCCGAAGGCCCGAAGTGACGTGGCATGCTAACGTCACTAGGGATGATGTGGACACATGGGATGTGTTCCACATGTCAGTGAATTAAGAACCTTTGGAAGATTGAAATTTCAGTTAGAACGTGACACGTGTCACCCGTCTAATTAAGCCACGTGTCCGCTTCTAATATTTCACCACGTGGCCCTCCTCTCGAGCATGGATGGTGGGGCCCCTGATGGTCACAGAGTACACGTGGCACTAGATTGTGAAGTCTGGAGACTTGACACTTTGGAAGAAATGGTTCATGATGGAATGGGAGGAAGAAACTCGTCGAAGTTTCGTAGCATCGAAGTAACGTGACATGATGACGCCACTAGGGGTGACATGGAAGTATTCAGAGATTCGTGGTTTGGGAGTTCTAGGGTTTGCATATGTGAAGTCCTCTGAAGTCCCAGAGCCCCGAAGCTCCAAAGTCTCGAAGTCCTGAAGCTCCAAAGTCTCGGAGCCCCGAAGCCCAGAGTTCCATAGTGAGTATCAGTCGTTGGATGTTGGGAAGTCGTGGATCATTGATCCACCCCACTTCGTGAGTTTTCAAATTCGGCACTCTGAGAGATTTTTTGGGATGTGCTTTGGAAACCATTGAAGCCCAGAGTCCCCAAAGCTCCTATCCACCATATATCTGAGCAAGGAATGTGGACTGTAGATCCACCATTCTTCGTGCGTTCGACAGTTTGTTGTTCTGTGATGTTTGAGATGCGCGGAAAAGGGAAACCTCCGAAGCTCCAGAACTCGAAGTTTCAAGACTCTAGATAAGCGCCAAAACCATTAGCACTAGGTCATAGCCATGGTCACATGTGAAGCAAGGGCTAGAGAAAAGGGGCCAACACCTGAAAAATTGTTGCAAGATAGAGTTGGGCTTAGAGATAGAAGCCTGAGAGGTTCTTGATCAACCAAGACCCACTGAAAATGGAGTCTGATATTCTTTTGTTGAATCAGATTGTTTAAGTTATTCGGGAGAATTATTAAGTCAAGTAACCTGACAAATTTCGGTTGACTGCACATTTTCAGAGTTAACAATTGATAGAACCGAACCGAATTGTTCCACGATGCAGAGAAATGGAGGAGGCACAGGACGCTTACAGTTCGAAGGATGAAGTTAGAGGAATGGATGTCCATTTGGGAGTTGAAGGAACGAACTCCAATGGGCATGGAGAAGAAATAGATAAAGAAGTGAGCATGATGAAAATCATTAGAAATTTGCAAAAAGATGTCCAAATTCACCAGGAAGATAATGAAAGGCTTAAGAGAGCCAGGGAGAAACAGAAAGATTTCAACATGAAGTTGATGCAGATCCTGGAAAGAATAGAAAAGAAATTTGATAAGGAAAGTGGCTCAAGCAAATCATAAAGTCACAGGCCTCCTGATGAGAAAAGAAGAACAAGAAGTGTTAGCAGACATCACCGTCACTCCCCAAGGAATTCCAATAAGAGAGAACATAGAAGCTCAATTCCATCCCCTGTCAAGAAGTATAAGAGGTCTGGGGTGGATGAGCTATGAGGAGAAATGAACAAAATCAAACCTCCTACTTTTGATGGTGAGCACAAGAATGATGAATATGCAGAGACATGGATGTTGGGCATGAGAAATCATTTTCAATTGCATAATTATTCTTCTCATGCAAAAGGAATAATTGTCATCTATCAACTCAAAGGAAAGGCATCCATGTGGTGGGATCAGCTTGTGCAGGTGCAGCACATTAAAGAGAAAAATGTTACTTGGAGGGAATTCAAGAAGTATTTCGAAAAGAAATACTTGACTAAGAGATACTATGATAAGAAAATGAAAAAGTTCTTTGAACTCAAGTTTGGGAGTATGACAATAGATGAATATGAAAGAAGGTTTTTAAAATTGTTGAATTATGTTTCTTTCATCAAGGATGAGACAGTTAAGATTCAGAGGTATTTGATTGGTTTTCCATCATCCATCAGTGACAAAATACAACAGGATAATCCCAAAACATTGGAGGATACCATAAAGTGAGCTAAGTGTCTATATGATCAGCAAAAAGCAAGGCCAACTTTCCAAAAAGCTTGGGAAGACAAGAAGAAATTCAAGATGGATCGGAGGGAGAAGGGAACTAAGCCACCATTCTTCAAAAATAATCCTCAGGGACAGCCGACTTCTAGAGAACCCGAAACGATTGAGACAGGGGGTCAAAGGCCAAGGTAGCCACCTATTCAATGTTGGGGTTGTAAAGGAGATCATATGTTTAGAGATTGTCCTCACAGAGGTGAAAAAGTGAGGATTGTTCACAATGTTCAACGAGTTGAAACAATGGAGGACATGGGCAGAAGTGTACCAAGGATCTGTGCAGCCCTGGACAACAAGAAAGCAGAGTATCAGTCACATATGATTGAAGTGGAAGGTATGATATGTTAAGTACCTATATCAGATCTGCAAATATACTTCTATAATATCAAGAATAAACC
Source organism: Picea engelmannii (assembly GCA_009831015.1). Lineage (NCBI taxonomy): Eukaryota > Viridiplantae > Streptophyta > Pinopsida > Pinales > Pinaceae > Picea > Picea engelmannii. Next base: position 32,079 of record ML803740.1, read on the forward strand.
ATAAACCCTTCACCATAACATGAACACAAGAAGTAGATAAAACCCTTGAGGTAGGGTAACACCATATATTAATCCTTATGGAAGGATAAAACTCTTCAAGCAATCATTTCTTGTACAATCACAATATTATTCACTATGTTTCATTACATTTCTTACACTTCTTTATATAGCTCTCCCTATATCCTAGGAACCTTCTAGAGATCCTTCTCACATTTATTACATCCAACTACCATAGTAGACCTTTATTAATATAGTGGACCTAGTCCACCTTACATTGAATGACCACATTCTCATATATTAAATGAATTCTACTAATAACACATAACTACATTCCCATTGGGTACCTCCCTAGGTACCCCATATTACCTCCCTAGGTATACTACATTTCATCCCCCTTCACATGTTTCATCCTCGAAACATGAGAAGAAACCATACAATATGACTGGCTAAGAAATGTAGCCAACTGGTACCAAGTATGACCATCCATCCATCCCAATGGAAGTCGAACATGATGTTTATCTACTACCTTGCCACCCTGATCTTACTCAGCATCATGTCGTGGTTGCCATGGGATTGTTTCTGTAGCTTGAGCTCTTCCCGTAGTGTTGATAGTCCTCCATGTACCTCTTGATCAGTTTCCTATCTGGTGCCCTGTTGGTGCATAAATGTGTTGATGCACACGCCCTTTCCTTGATGACTTTTGAGTCTCTATATGGTGTGGATGGAAATATACAACTGTGGGAATTTGTTCTATTTTCTTCAAATCTGCAACACTTTGTGCCTTTGAAGCAATAACCTCCTTAGCTTCCTGATTATGTCCTTCTTGTAGTTGTGCTTCATCTCCTTCTGTAGACTTTGCCTCTAATTCAACTTCAGACTCGGTAATAACTTATTTTCTAGATTCCATGGGCCCATCTTTCTTACTAAGAGACACATCCTGCAATGTGATTTTCTTTTTCTTGTACCACAACTTCAAAAACTTCTTTTTCACATTAATATTAATGGTACCCACTGATTCTATCCAAGGATATTCCAAAACAATATCCACTTCATCCATACCCATAGCATAAAAATATGAATGCAACACATATTTATCCATGGTAATCTTCAAATCTTTAAAAATTTGAACATTTTCACCCTCAACCTGTGTGCTTTGAATATTCTTTACTGGAACTTGCAATCTATTAACCAACTGAACATTGATAAAATTATGCATGCAACTAGGGTTAATAGAAACAATGATATTTTCTTTATGAATACAACCATGAACCTGTAATATAGATTTGTCACATGAAAATAAACTCTTGGTTCTCTTTGTATCCTTATTTTTTCCATGAGACCACTTGTCTAACAATATTTTTTCAAATTCTCCATTAGAGAGTGTCATCATCTCCCTATAATCAAGCGATTTCCACCAAATGGTAACATCACCTTGCAATTTGAGATCTACTCAATGGGCCCAATTATCTTCCCATGCTGACTTTCTTTCTTTAATGAATGATTCAATAATAGGGCCATCACATTTCCCTATAAAATACATCTTGCTATGAAAAACCCCAAAAAATAGAACAATAAGTTACGACAGAAAATCGCGGCTTTTTCCAGAAAAACCCTGAAAAAATTGTTGAATTTAAAATGCTCATAACTTTACTTCCCGAACTTCGTTTCGGTGATTTGTTTTTTGAAATTGGGTATTTTTCCGAGAAGAATTAAAATACCCAATTTTTTTTTCCAAATTCAACTTGTAAAGATTCATATCTGAACCTGAAGTGTGTCACCCTCTTTTTCTTCCCTAGAAAAAAATCTACAAAAAGAGAAAAAAAAGCTTCCCCTCTTTGGCCAAGGAAAGTGCTATGATTCCAATTGTTAAGTACCTATATCAGATCTGCAAATATACTTCAATAATACCAAGAATAAGCCATAAACCCTTCACCATAACATGAACACAAGAAGTAGAGAAAACCCTTGAGCTAGGATAACACCATATATTAATCCTTATGGAAGGATAAAACTACTCAAACAATCATTGTTTGTACAATCACAATATTCTTCACTATGTTTCATTACATTTCTTACACTTCTTTATATAGCTCTCCCTATCTCCTAGGAACCTTCTAGAAATCCTTCTAACATTTATTACATCCAACTACCATAGTGGGCCTTTATTAATATAGTGGACCTAGTCCACCTTACATTGAATGACCACATTCTCATATATTAAATGAATTTCACTAATAACACATAACTACATTCTCATTGGGTACCTCCCTAAGTACCCCATATTACCTCCCTAGGTATACTACATGATCAACAACCAAACCATTACTATTTTAATTGATTCAGGAGCTAATCATAGTTATATAGATCCTAAGATGGTGGAAAGTTTGCATTTTCAAAGAAACAAGCATGGAAAATCTTGGTTGGTGCAGCTGGCTACTGGAGCCAAAATAAAAGTTAATGAGATGGTTAAGTCATGTCTTATGAACATGAATGGACTGAGCACAAGGGAAGATTTGAACATCTTTTCTTTAGGTTCCTATGATTGTCTAATTGGGATGGATTGGTTGGACCAACATCATGTTATCATAGACTGTCATAAAAAGGGATTTACTTGCTTGGATGAGGAAGGGAACCTAAGGAAAGTGCAGGGAATTCCCAAGGCAATTATTGTTCGAGAAATTGCAGAAATATAGCTGAAGAAGTGCTACAGGAAGGGCTGACAAATATTTGCAGCTCATATGGAAGAAGCACCCAAGGATAAGGTACCCAAATTAGAGGATCATGCAGTCCTAGAAGATTTTGAATATGTGTTCAATGAGATACCAGGACTACTCCCAAAGAGAGATATTGAGTTCTCTATAAATTTGATACCTGGGGCAGCTCCAGTATCAAAGACTCCTTATAGAATGAGTGCACCAGAGCTGAAGGAGTTGCAAATGCAGCTAGAAGAACTTTTGAAGAAGGGGTATATACGCCCAAGTGTGTCACCTTGGGGTGCCTCGGTGTTATTTGTGAAGAAGAAAGATGGGACATTGAGATTGTGCATCGATTTCAAACGGTTGAACAAAGTGACTATAAAGAACAAGTATACTCTACCAAGGATTGATGATCTATTCGATCAGTTGAATGATGCAAGGACATTTTCAAAGATAGATCTCAGTTCAGGATACCATCAGGTAAGGATTAAAGAGGAAGATATCAGCAAGACAGCCTTCGGGATAAGGTATGGTCATTATGAGTTCACAGTGGTGCCATTTGGGTTATCAAATGCACCACTTTTTTTCATGTGCTTAATGAATGGTGTTTTCCGAGAATATTTAGACAAGTTTTCCATTGTATTTTTAGATGACATCCTTGTATATTCCAAGTCGGAAGAAGAGCATGAGCATCATTTGAGGATGGTGTTGCAAGTGCTAAGAGAGCATCAATTGTATGACAAATTGAACAAGTGTTCATTTTATCAAAACAGAATTCACTATTTGGGGCATATCATATCTAAAGAAAGGATAGCAGTGGACCTTGAAAAGATTGAAGCCATTAAAGGGTGAACCGCCCCAAAGAATGTGATAGATGTCAGATCATTCATGGGCCTTGCAGGCTACTATAGGAGATTTATTGAAGGATTCTCAAAGATTGCACACTCAATCACTTCCTTGCAAAAGAAGGGTGTGAAGTTTCAGTGGACATTGGAATGTGAAAAGAGCTTCCAGCAATTGAAGCAGTGGTTAACCAATGCTCCAATTCTGAATATTACAGATCCGGATGAAGAATTTGTGGTTTGCACAGACGCATGCAAAGAAAGATTGGGTGGAGTCCTTAGCTAGAATGGGTTTGTGATATGTTTTGAATCCAGGAAATTGAAAGAGCATGAAAATCTCTATGCCACTCATGATTTGGAGTTGGCAACCATAGTACACGCTTTAAAGAAATGGAGACACTACCTCATGGGAAAGAGGTTTGAGTTGAGAACAGACCAAAATGGTCTGAAATATTTGTTTGATCAGCCTACATTAAATTCCAGGCAGAGCAGATGGTTGGAATTCCTCTGTGAATATGACCTTGATATCAAGCACATCAAAGGGAAGGAGAATAAAGTGGTTGATGCACTCAGCAGGAGAGTGCATGAACTACATGCTACAGCCATCAACATGTATCAAACCGATCTTAAAGACAGAATTTTGGAGGCTGCAAAAGCAGATACGCGGTACATGGGAATGGTAACAAAGTTACAACAAGGTAAGATGCTACAGAAAATAGAAGACTATAGATTGGAAGTTGATGGGATACTCCTGTATAGGAACAGAATTTATGTACCCAGTTCTCACGAATTGAGAAGTATGATCTTGAAAGAGATGCATAGTGTGCCTTATGTTGGGCACCCGGGATATCAGAAAACAGTTTCAGTGGTCAAGAGCCAATATTAAGTGCCAAGCATGAAGAGGGAGATTGTTTAATACATATCTAAATGCTTGGAATGTCAAAGGGTCAAGGCTGAGCATAGGCACCCAGCTGGGTTATAGCAACCATTAATCATTCCTCAATGGAAGTGGGAAGTTGTAACAATGGATTTCATCACAAGATTGCCCAAAACAAGTAAACAGTATGATGCAATCATGGTGGTGGAGGACAAGCTTACTAAAGCTGTCCATTTCATTTCTATGAAGGTTACTCATAAGAAAACCAATGGTGTTGATATTTATATGAGGGAAGTAGCACGCTTGCATGGCATACCCAAGACAATTGTGTCTGACAGAGACCCAAAGTTTACCTCAAAGTTTTGGAAGGGGTTATTCAAAGGGTTCGGAACAAATCTGAACTTCAGCACAGCATATCATCCTGAGTCGGATGGGGAAACAGAAAGGGTGAACCAAGTGATAGATGATATCCTAAGGATGTATGTGATGGACAAACCATATAAATGGGAAGATTATCTACACTTGGTAGAATTTTCCTACAACAATGGGTATCAGGCATCACTGAAGATGAGCCTATTTGAAGCACTTTATGGCAGAAAGTGCAACACCCCAGTAAGATGGGACAACCCAGTTGATAGGGTCGTAGTTGGGCCAGAGTTTCTCAAGGAAATGGAAGAGAAAATGTTGAAGATTAAACAGAATTTGAAGAATGCCCAAGACATACAGAAAAGCTAAGTTGATAAGAATAGAACTCACAAGGAATTTAAAGTAGGGGATCATGTTTTCTTGAAGGTGAAAGCCAACAGAAGTTCCCTGAAGTTGGGAAACTGTTCCAATTTGGCAGCCAGATATTGTGGGTCATTTGAAATCCTAGAGAGGATTGGTCTAGTAGCTTATATGTTTATGTTTCCTAGGAATAGGGGCTAAGCTGGAGGGCTTACCTATAAAGGGATAATGTTATATTATTATTTCCTAGGGGCTAAGGTTTGACATAACCTATGTTGTTCTAAGTTCCTGGGAAAAGGAAACGAGCGTTAAGTGGATCTCATGCAGCTTCAGGAAGACATGTGTCAACCTGGACCCATGCAGTTTTTAAGGGGGAAAGTCAACTTGTTGGGGGTTCCCTCACCATTCTGGTGATCGTCGCCACTCTGCAAGTCTGCCATACTCCCCACTGATGCACGCACTGAGACAAGGAGAGCCTTGACACAGCCGGACATTGCCTCCATCGTCGATCTCTGCAACTTCTAAAACCCACACACCCGTGTTATGAAGTTATTCCTGTGAAGCACAGCACGACCGTGTAGTGTCTATGTCATATCGCGTCTTAGCCTTTGTTGTTTCTACCCACGTTTTCTCTGGACTGGTGTGGCTTGTTGTCATTGTCAGAGCCTATACCCAGTTTTTGTTGCGATGGTTACCCACTGGACTAAGGAGATGGATAGAAGAGGCAGGTTGTCAAACATGTAAGCAACTCTCTCCAAGTGAGAGATTGTGATGAGGAAGTGAGTTCTGCTGGAGGGAGTCTCGTAGCAGCTACAGTACTTTGAGACTTATTGTCCAGCCTATTGTTGAAGCCCTAAAAAGGAGGTGGGCAATCGATGGGCTTGTGATAGTGAAGGTGTACACTCCTGGGGTGGGATAGGCATGTGGGGAATGAGGGTATGTGGGTTGTGGGCGTAAGTGGCTCCTGGGAGAAAAACTTTCATGTTGATCTGTGCGACTTTCATGTTGTCCTTGTCAATCCTAGGAATCCCTTGCCCAGTGGAGTTTCAATCCTAGGAATCCCTTGCCCGGTGGAGTTCAATCCCAGCTCGAGGGGTGACCCACTATTGAGCATGATGATTAGAATGGTTTAAGGCTGGGAGGTTCGTGGAAGGTCTGCACGCAATTGGTGGTCATCTATTAATAGATAAATACCAAATATTTGTTCTCTATATGATGTGTATCTCGATATCAAGTTATAATGTTATTAGAATTGTCTGTATATATTGCATGTAGGTTTAATGTTGTTTATGCATGAATAAGTGTATGAACAAAATGTTATAATTGTTTAAATTGCATTAGATAGATATGTATATAAATATAATTGGTATCAGAGCATGAAAGTTATTCGGTGGCATGGCCTGGCTTGTTGGTTTAAGGTCGGGGATATCACAAAATGGTATCAGAGCAGAAAAGAAAAGATACATTTGATTGGGTAGCGTTACCCAACAGAGGTTGATGGTCGAGGACGTTACAATGATGTCTCTTGTTATTTCTCTTCTTGTATTTTTCTTTGGCTGCTTCTTCTTCAGGTTCTGGTACATTTTCTTTTATGAATTTTGCTAGGTCATTCTCTTCAAGAATGAGTCCAATTTTGTACTTCCAAGCACAGATGTTTTCCACACCTTCTAGCTTGTCAACAAGCTTAGTGCTTGCACACATCTTGACCTAGAGCTAAGAAAATGACAAAAAAATAAAAGTACTCAGAAAGTGATTATGAACTTACCAAGAGATGTGTTGGGTTGAGGCGAGTAAGCTGGAGCTGTCAGATTTCAGAAAATCCAAATTTTACCCCTTGAAACTGGACCTACGCAAATCTGAACTAGTACTTCTGGTACTGGTTCTAGTTTCCTAGTTTTCTGGTAGAAACTAGGGTTTCACTTTTCGGAGGCTCTAGCCACTGAAAAGGTGCACTCAAGCTTCCAATGAGTTCGCTATGCTAGGGCGCACTTTTCTAGATGGTTTTCAGGTGAAAATTGTCTTCCAATAAAAAGCCATAATTTTCTTGTATGACAACAGTGACGTTTTTTATTATCCAATGAAAGATGCTCTCTTCAATTTAGCTTTGATACCATGTTAAATTTAAAGTTGTTGTTAAGTTCTTTTCAATTTACAAGACAATAATAGCATAAGTAGGATCACTGAGAGAAACACAATCACAAAGTACACAACATTTTATCCTGGGAAACCCTCATGGGGGAGAAAACCCACCAAAAACTTCCTTAATATAGATTGTCAATACAATGCCAAGAGAAAGATCAAAACACTAGAGATAATCCACCACTAAGCATGTGCCTCTCTCTTCTCCTTCTTCTAACTTCAGCTTCCTTCAAAACTTGCGCACTAGATGAGTGACTTGACTGAGTGAGTGAATGAGCCATCATCCACTCTTATTTATACTAGTTGGGAGGTGCTAGGGTTGTGTCTCTTCATCAAGCAGGGTCGACTTCTTCAATTAGTGGTTAGAACCACTTTGATTATCCCTAGGGACCGACTTCTCAATTGTCACCATATAAACATGGTTTGACCAATCCACAAAAGGGGATTTGGTCTAATACAAAGCCCGACATGATCAATCCACAAAAAGGGATTTGATCTATAAGAAAATGACTCAATTATAATTAGAATATACTTCACAGTTACAATATTTCAACATGTGGAAGTACACCATGCTTGAGGAATACATGTCTATTCTAAAGAACAATGTTTGGGACATTGTGTCGAGGCCAAAGGACAAATCAGTGGTCTCTTCCAAATGGATCTATAAGATCAAACATGAAACCGATGGGAGTGTGGAAATGTTCAAAGCAAGATTTGTAGCCAGAGGCTTATCTCAGAAAAAAGGAAATGACTACGAAGAGACTTTTACCCCTTTAGCCAGGTATACCTCCATTCAATTTATTAATGCATTAGTTTCAGTGCTTGGTTGGAAACTACATCAGATGGATGTAAAAAAATCATTCTTGAATGGAAATATTGAACAGAAGTTCTGTGTGGAACAACCAGATGGTTTTGTACTGCATAACAACGATACTCATGTATGCAAGCTAAGGAAGGTCTTGTATGGCCTAAAGCAGGATCCCAAAGTTTGGTATGACATAATTGATGGCTTTCTTAAAAGTCCAGGCTTTCAGAAAAGTGATGATGATGTGAATCTATACTTCAAGATAACAGGGAACCAGCCTGTTATATTAATCTTGTATGTTGATGATCTTTTTCTCACAGGAGATGAAGGGATAATAGCCTGGTGTAAAAGGGAGCTAATATCAAAATTTGAGATGAAAGACTTAGGCTTGATGCATTACTTCCTAGGATTGGAAGTGTGGAAAAGACAGGGAAAGATATTTCTGGCACAAGGTAAATACACAGTGGATGTGTTAAAGAGGTTTGGTATGATGGATTGTAAATCCATGTCTACTCTGATGATTACCAACATGAGGAAGTTGCATGATTCTGATATAGGTTCAGATTTGGTGGATCCCACCATGTATAGGCAGTTGATTGGATCATTGATGTATATGATCCATACTAGGCCAGATATATGTTATGCAGTGATTGCAATGAGTCAGTTCATGGCTGAATCGAGACAGAGACACCGGGTGGCAGCAAAGCACATCTTGAGATATCTCAGAGGGACCATTACCTATGGTCTGAGATATACATCTAGTGGTGGTTTGTTTTTTCATGGGTACTTCTGGATACTTCTTCAGTTTAGGATCCGTTGTGATCTCATGGTCAAGCAGGAAACAAGGATCCATTGCACAGAGTACAATAGAGGGTGAGTACATTGCAGCAAGTGATGCTAGCAAGGAAGCAGTATGGCTCAGAAAATTGGTTTATGGGTTGTTTGATGACAAGCTAGAGGCTACGGTGGTTCACTATGATAATCAAAGTTGCATAAAACTGACAGAGAACCTGGTATTTCACGACGGGTCAAAGCATATTGACATGAAATACTATTTCATCATATACATGGTCCAAAGAAAAATTGTAAAGCTACAGTATATATCCATGAGCGAGTAGGTAGTTGATATCCTGACCAAGCCATTGTCATTGAGACAGTTTGTGTAGCTGCGAGGCAAGATTGGTGTGGCTGAGAATAAATCTCTCACTGAGAGGGAGTGTTAAATTTGACAACATCGACCATCATTCTCCAATGAGGTCGTGTGGGCCACCTTGAGGCTAGCCAAGGAGATTTGGAGAATCAACCAGTCTTGTGAGGTGTTGACAAAAGCAAGGGGGAACGTACAACCTTTGTGAGTCAAACCAAAATTCTAGATGAACGAGATGCTATATAATCTTGTGAGTCTAGCCAAGGCAAAGGAAGAATCCTTGTAAGTCTAAGATAAAAGTCAAGATGTAAGTCTAATGAAAAATTCAAGAGGAATGTGAAACCTTTGTGAGCATAGACAGTCTAGTGCAAAAGTCAGGGGGAACGTACAACCTCTGTGAGCATAGACAGACTAGTGCAAAAGTTAGGGGGACGTACAACTTCTGTGAGCCTAGTCAAGCCTTGTAAGCCATGAGCAAAAGTCAATGCATCTAGAAAAAGTTAGGTTGAATGTACAATTCCTATGAGCTAGAAACAAACAATCTCCCTTATGAAAATAATGTAAATGTATTGATCTAGTGCGTTGGCACATGTAACCTTATCCACCATGAAAAGAAAGTCAAGTTGCATGTTGAGTCACATGCATGTCAAGTTGCATGTCAGAGTTGCATGCATGTCAAGGTACATGTTGAGTTGTTTTGCATGCATGTCAAGTTGCATTAATGCATGTCAAGTTGTCATGCAAAGGTTAGACAAATCAAGTTACAATTCGAGTTGTAAAGACATGCAGGCTCTTACTAATTTGAGTTCACTCTCCTGCGCCTTATTTATTCAAAGTTTAACCCCCTTTCCTCATTCACTTGTTATGCAGTACAAGAGTGAAGGAGACAGGGCAGTGAAGGAGTCTAGTACTGATGTGTTACACAGTGAACAAGAGAGGGCAGTGTATGATAGTATCGTTCTCTGTTATTCTACACAGTGAATAGTGTTGGTTTATATCAGCAGCAAAGACAGTGAATAGTGTTGGTTTATATCAGCAGTAAAGGACTACAAATTTTTGTATTAGTGTTGATTTATAACAGTTGTAAAAGGACAGCAAAGTTTTTGTGTTAAGTGTTGATTTATAACAACAGTAAAAGACAGCAAGCATTTCGTTGTTTTGCTGGTCATACAGTCAGGTATTTTTCATGGTGGCTTACTATATATGATCTTGCATATTATTTTCAATAAAGAAAGATTGTTTGCTGGGGGTTTTCTCCATGTATAGGGTTTCCCCGGGGTATATGTGGTGTTGATGTTTATGCTTGTGGATCTACATAGTTCTGTATTGTTGAAACATATTAAGCTGGAATCAAAGTGTTGAAGAAATTAAAGAAATAATCCGCATATTAAATCAAGTTCAATAATTTAACAATAAAGAGGGAAGAATTGTTTATTTATTTTATAAATTCATTTGCAAGGCTACTAATAATCAGGCTGAGGTTGAAGCTTTAACTAAAGGGATCAAGCTTTGCATCAGGAATGGTATCCATTCGGTAGAGGTTGAGGGGACTCTAAATTATTCATTGACATTCTACTAGCAAATCCATGAGGTGATTGGTTTATTGAAACTAAGATAGTCTAGATTGAACAAGCTAAGGCTGGGATGAAAATCTTTCCGTCACACTAGAAGGTCATCCTATAAAATTGTTGACTGGATAGCTAATAAAGCCATTGAGAAGGACACCCGTGAAGTTATTAAATTTAATAGAGTCATCTAGTGGACCATGGGGTAGGAGGTCAAGTTGGTCCATCTCCTCACCAATTCATCCAAAGGACGAAGCTATGGTAATTGATAAATTTTTCTTATCTCAAGCAGAATTTTCAATTAATGTCGCTTGAGATAAAAGAATTGGGAGGCTTGTGATGAAAGATTTCCTTGCCACCCTACGTATAAAACCCTCACAACCCATCATTTATTATAACACCCTGACAGAGAGATATATAATCTCATGCCAACCTTTGCCCAGCCCTCATTTTGTTGTGTAAGCATGAGCTCAAAGAGAATAATGGACACTTCTTCTTGGCATCATCACAGACATTGAAATAAAAACCCACCTGTCATTACTCTAGATCAGTTAAAGAAGGAAAACTAGATTATTTGGGGTGAATTAAAGGAAAACCAAATTATTTTGGGAGATTTAGGTCCGAGGCTAGGGGCTGTGGAGGAAGTAGCTGGAGAATGCATGGATGTTGTTGTTGATGGTCTGGAACTGAACTGAGAGAAACCACGTTGGGTTTTTGTGTGTAACATACCAGATATAACAAATACGCAGAACAGAAATAAAATGCTAGAAATGGCAGAATAACAGTAATATAACCAACATAATCTCCACAATAACACATAAATAATATGAGAACAACAACTGAAATAGCACTTTGATTCAGAAAGAAATGTTCACAGGCCTCTTCGAGGGGGAAACCTCCAGTCGAGCAGTGCTCTGTTACAATAATCTCCAAGCTAGGGTTTTCATACCCTCGACCCTTATTTATACTAACTATGTCTATTAAAAGAAACATCTAGAGGAAGATCCTTCTAGAAGCGGAAGCTTCTATTAGGTCTTCTTACATCCGCATTATTCTATTTTATTGAAAGGCCTTATTAATATTGACATTTATTACATCCGAATACATTGATCTACCTATGTACGGGTTAGGACCTTAACATGTCTGCCCCCTTAAAAACAGCCTTGTCCTCAAAGCTTGAGATGTGGAAACTGCTGCAGAATGGTAGCTGGTTCCCAAGTGGCATCTGTTGGAGTCATATTTTTCCACTGTACTAGCACTTCCTTGATGGTTCTCTGACGCAGGCGATGCTCACGCTGGTCCAAAACTACTTCTGGCTATAGCCAAATGGATCATTCTTTAGCTAACTTTGGAAGGTTGGTTTGAATTCAGCACTTGGTTCCAATCACCTTCTTCAAGCATGAAACATGAAAAACAAGATGTAGCTTCGACTGACTGGGCAGAGCTAACTGATATGCGACTTGTCCCACACGCTTGAGAATTGTGTAAGGACCATAAAATTTGGGCGCTAGCTTATGACAATGCTTGGCCTTGAGGGAAGTTTGCTTATATGGTTGCAGTCGCAGAAACACCTGATCCCCTTCTACAAATTGACGTTCAGAGTGACCTTGATCTGCTTGCTGCTTCATGCGATTCTGTGTCATGACCAAGTTCTCTTTAAGGGTACGAAGAATATCCTCTCGGACTGTAAGTGTTTGGTCAACCACCTGGACCTTCGAGGTACCCGGTAAGTATGAGAGAAATGAAGGTGGCTTCTGTCCATATACCACTTCAAAAGGAGTCATGCGAGTGGTTGTATGGTATGTAGTGTTGTACCACCATTCGGCTACGGGTAACCATTGAGCCCACTGGTGTTGTTTTTCAAAGGAAAAGCACCTCGGATATGTTTCCAAACACTTGTTGACAACTTCCGTTTGACCATCCGTCTGGGGATGATAAGCTGAGCTGAGATGCAATTGTGTGCCGTGTAGCTTAAACAGTTCTTGCCAAAAATTTCTTGTGAAAGTTGGGTCACGATCGGAAACAATAGAGTGTGGCATGCCATGAAGCTTGAAGACCTGGTTCATGAAAATTTGATCCACCATGGATGCAATAAATGGGTGGTGAAGAGCGCAAAAATGAGCATACTTGGAAAGGCAATCCACCACCACCATTATGACTGATTTATTCCCTGATTTGGGTAATCCTGTAATAAAGTCCATAGAGATATCCTTCCAAATAGCAGGGGGAATCAAAAGCGGTTGGAGTGTGCCCAGAGATTTGACTGTTTCTCCCTTGTTGCATTGACACACCTCACATTCAGCGACAAACTTACGGATGTCATGTTTCATACCATCCCAGAAAAAAGAACGTTTGACCCTGTCATATTTTTTGGTGAACCCTGAGTGCCCCGTTGTGGGTGTAGCATGAAGCTCAGAAAGTACCGTGGATTTGAGCTTGGATTGTTTACTTAAATACAAGCAGCCTTTGTATCGAAGCTCATCCTGGAGCCAGAAGTACCCTGGGGGAGTCAGAGCCTTGGTCTACAATTGCTGGATCAAATGAAAACTTTTGGGATCTTGAAGCCATTCATGGCGCACAACTTGGAGCCAATCGGGTACAATGAAGGAAAGAGAAAAAAGGGATCCTTCGTCTTCATATTTCCGGGAGAGTGCATCCGCCACGACATTGTCTTTGCCCTTCTTGTAAATGATCTCATAATCATATCCAAAGAGCTTAATCACCCATTTTTGTTGCTCCTAGGAGGAAATGTGTTGTTCCAGAAAGTACTTGAGGATTTGATGGTCGGTCTTAATTTGGAATCGTTGCCCCAAGAGATAAGGACTCCATAGCTCAACGACATGCAAAATCGCTAACATTTTCTTTTCATAAATGGGTTTGCCCAGATTCCAAGAACCTTCTTTCTTCAATACCATGACAACCAGAGACGAGTAAGGGCTCGTACTAGGATGGATGACGCCTACAGTAAGGAGTTCCTGGACCATTTTCTCAATTTCATTTTTTTGTGCAAAGGGGTGGAGATATGGACAGATATTGGGGGGAAGGCTTCCTGGGACAAGGGGAATGGAATGATCATGAACACCGCAAGAAGGAGGGAGTCCTTGGGGAGTGGAAAATATTTTTTGATGTTTAGAAAGGAGGGATTGGAGGTCTTGGGGCACTGGGGGTGTCTCTGTGGCTTGTATGGAATGGAGTTGGGAAATGACACTAGAATGACCTTTTTTGAGCAGCTTTTCCATGCGATGGGAACTGATGACCTCAGGTGAACAAGCAGTGATGCCTTGGAATTTATATTGGTGGCCTTCTTGGTCGAATTGCATGGTTAAGTTCTTAAAATCCATGAGAATGGGACCCAAAGTCCTTAGCCAGTCTGCACCCAACACAATGTCGCAACCGCCCATGTCAATAGCAAACATATGGGATTTTAGGTGGTAGTCACCAATTTGGAGACGCACATTTTCACAGCGCCCACCACATTTCATAGAACCACCATTGGCAATCATGATTTGGAAATTTTTGACAGCATGGATGTAGCAATGGGTTTCTTGGGCAATGCAGTGATCAATAAAATTGTGGGTGCTACCACTATCAACCAGAATGATGACCTTTCGGTGCTTAATGTAATCGATTAACTTGAGGGTTTGGGGGGCAGAGAAGCGGGTGAGAGCATTGAGGGAAATTATCGGTTCCACTTCGGGAGGGTCGGAGGGAGGGTTTATGTCAGTGATTTCTGGTGACTCGGGCACAAGGGGAGTTTCAACATCCTCTTCCGGAATATCCTCAGAGATGGCCATAAAAATATTTTGTTCCTTACATTTGTGGCCCGAGAAATATTTGTCATCACAATTATAATAGAGGCCTTTGAGTTGGCGTTCA
>ML803740.1:47257-59122 GCA_009831015.1 Picea engelmannii
AAGTCATCTGTAATGTTGTAGAGAGAGAAATAATGTTCCATTTGGGTGACCCAACCAGTGGGGTCCGGGCCATCAAATTTGGTTACATCCACTCATGGAAGGCGTATGTCTCGTTGAAAGTGATGGGGCTGAAAGGTATGGGAATGGGAAGAAGTTTCACCTTCGGTCTTTGTATGTGCGTCATGAAAAGTGTCATCGGTAGCGATCTTTAGTTTGGTGCAGAGTGATGCAAAGACAGATTCAAGCTGGGTGGTCAGTTCTTGTTTGACTTCCTCCATTGCGGACTACACGGATGCATTTATGGTGGTATTGATGGATGTATCTCGGGAGGCAATAGTAGCACTGAGTTGTTGCACTTCCTTTTGGGTCTCGAGGAAACTAGATTGCAAGGTGTTGAAGTGAGACTCCAGTTCTTGGCTACGGGTATGGGCCATGAGGATGGGTGAACTGAAAAGGGAGCGGGCGGGGTCAGAAATATTTGCAGAAAAATGATATGGATAAATGTGATAAGGGAGAAGAGATGAATCTAATGGAATAGGTCTCAAATAATGGTGAAAAAATTTCCAGACCTTTTTTTTTTTTTTTTTTAAGGTATAGCTGTTGGGTTATACTTCGGTCTGAAGAATGTTGTAGTGCTGAAATCCCCAAATTCTTAACCAGAAAGAAATGTGTATTTACTTGGCAACCCGAACACAGTTGCGCGGCAATCGATCTGGCCGGTTTAATTTGTTTATGTTTATGTTCCCCAAGGGTTAGGTATTCAAGGATTCTACAAACAAGGGTTTTCCCTGTGCTATAGCTCTCTAATATACATGCGGGGTCCAACAGTAGTATTCGGCCCAATATATCAGGGCACTAACTAAGGAGGATAGACCATACCCTTAGTCGTACTACCTGACTACCCAGGTACTAAAGAGTATCTTCCTGAGTGTTGTTCTCGGTGACACTATAGCAGTCCGATGGCTGATAGGTTTATTTAAAGAGGGCTTCAGGAAATATAGGTTGATCTGTACACAGGTATTGTCTGATGCGCTACCACTCGAAGGGGTACCAACAGGGGTGATAAGGGTGGCCAACAGATGTGCGCTTAAGAACCACTTGTATTTCCTGCGTGTATGAATCCCTCAACCACGGGTTTATGCACGTAACAACATATCTCTGTGACTTAAAGACGCCGGAATACGTCTCTACCATGAAGAAAAAAAATTCCCACAATTTCTGCCAAGGAAAGTGCTCTGATACCACTTGTAAGATACCAGATATAACAAATACGTAGAACAGAAATAAAATGCTAGAAATGGCAGAATAACAGTAATATAACCAGCATAATCTCCACAATAACACAGAAATAATATGAGAACAACAGCTGAAATAGCACTTTGATTCGGAAAGCAATGTTCACAGGCCTCTTCGAGGGGGCAACCTCCAGTCGAGCAGCGCTCTATTACAATAATCTCCAAGCTAGGGTTTCCATACCCTCGACCCTTATTTATACTAAATATGTCTATTAAGATAAACATCTAGAGGAAGATCCTTCTAGAAGCGGAAGCTTCTATTAGGTCTTCTTACATTCGCCTTGTTCTATTTTATTGAAAGGCCTTATTAATATTGACCTTTATTACATCCGAATACATTGATCTACCTATGTGCGGGTTAGGATCTTAACATTGTGGTCCTCCAGAATCTGGAGTTAAAGTTACAAATTCTTGGGAACTAAGGAACCTGATTCATATTCATGTTTGAATTCGGTGACAATAGAATTCGGAAAGAATTTGCCAGTGTAAAAAGATATGATAAAATTCACCTTAAGTTTGAGAAAATACATAATTTGAAATTTTCAAAATTTGAGAACATATATGATCAAGTTTATAAGATATATTTTTTATCATTATAATAATAATAATAATCTATTTTTAAGGTCACGGTCAAGCCAGCACACCAAATTGGTGTATAAAACCCCCTTGTTTGTGGGACAAGGGACCCCCCTTCGCCCAGCGATTTGATTGGTAAAGTCTACGAAGGTATACATACCCTACCCCCACTTTGGATTTAAACCTGTGACCTCTCAAGATGAATACACATGTTCTTAACCATTAGGCCCACTCAAACTATATATTATTATTTATAATTTATAGAATTTAATATATAAAATTTATTAAGATTAATTTTTAATTTATTTACAACTTATGGTAGACAACTTTTATCAATATTTATTTTTTTTTATGAACAAAATTGAATTCAATTCAATTTAAATCATCTCAAACAAAATCACTCAACATAATCGAACTAATTGTTGTCTTAACAAATCATCAAATTTCAAATTTTCAAGGATAGAATTCATTGAACATGGTGCCACATCTTGGGAAGATGGTAAAAGAAAATGTTGAGACTTCAAAAAGGAAAATTGCAAATGGAAACAAGTACAAAGACGGATAAGAGATAGATGGCTCACACATCTATCAGATTTGTTAGAATATAAATCTTACATGTGTAATAAAGTCACCTTAGTGACTTGTGCTAAAAGATAGGTTTTTCGGTTATTATTAGGTTTTGGAAAAAGATCACCTCTATAAGAGAGGTTAATCCCGTTGTAACGTTATGGAGTATTTTTCATAATATAATAATGTGTTATCATGTGCCATCTCCCATTTGTGCTCAATGATGTGGCTCAACCCTATCTAGGGTTTTGTCATTAAGTCATCTAACTCGTGTAATATGGTATCAGAGTTGCAGCAATACATGATCTCAATCTGCAGATCGCGTAAGCTCGCAAAATTTCTGATCACAAAAATTATGAGCAGAGCAAAGCCTACGAGAATTTCCAGATCAATATATTGTTGAATCTGTTGTCGACTTGTCTGAAGCCAGCAGCCCACAGCCCATGTCAATTTGCAGCCCTCAGCCCATGTCAATTTGAAGAAGTCGCCGCTAAGTTGGAAGAGCCACCATTGTAACATATAGTCGTTGTTCGTAGAGCCTTCGTCTGTAGCCACCATTCCCATTTGAAGGAAGTTTCACGTTGGAGAAGAGCCGCCAAATAACACTCACAAAGCGTCTACGTGGTATTCAGGAATATGATTAGAGGAGTTGTCGTTTCATAACGTAAAGGACCAACCACCAGCAGTCATACAGAGCCACCAACTACCATACAGCAGTTGTACAGCAGCCAACATTCATACATCACCGTACATAGACGTACATCAACATGTTGTACTTGGCCATCAACTGTTAATTTGCAGAGGTATTTACCAATATTACATATTCAATCAGAATTTTCTGAAAATGGAAACATCTCTAGAAAAATTCACTGGCCAGAATTTCCATACCTGTAAAGTGAAAATCCAGATGCAATTGATGAGCAAAAACATGTGAGGAATAGTAAAAGGGACTGAGCAATTGCCTTCAAATCAAAATAAATTACTAGAATGGTAAAGCCGAGATGATAAAGTTATATCTATTATTGGCCTTGATCTCTCAAACTCTGAGTTGCATCATGTAGATTTGGAAAATTCATTCGAGGAAATCTAGAATAATCTAAATAAGTTGTTTGGAGTAAAAGCAATGAATGCAAAGTTTTCTTTGAAGCTATTCAGATTCAAGATGTTTGTCAAAGTCACTATGTCGAGCCATATAAACAATTTGAGATCTCTCATCAGACAGTTAACTAAAGTCAAAGCTACGGTAGAGGAAGAGGATGCCAAAGCTATTTTCTTAAATAGTCTGCCTTCTCATTACAGCCATGCCATTTTTTATCTCAGTCGGAAGCCTTCACACACTCGAAAAGACATGATTTCATCTCTCTTAGTTGTAGAAAGGGAGCAACTGCAAGAGATTTGAAAGCAGATTCTCAACCAGAGATAGCACTATACTCAAAGAAAAGGATGGGAAAGAGAATGACGAGTAAGAGTAGGATAGAGTGTTACTACTATGGAAAAACAGGTCATACAACAATTAATTGCAAAACCCATGCCAATGACCTTCTCAAAGGAAGGCTTAAAGAGTTAGCAAGTGTAACCATTGTTGGCGATCCACCAGATACTGACAGTGGCAATGACCCTACTGAAGAACTGGCACTGTTTGCATTTTAAGAGGCCCAAACTTTAAGATAGTGAGTGTTGCAAGGGAGGAGGGGGATAGATAGTTGTTCAATAGTTTGGGATGTTTGTGGATCGGCGAATATCTCATTGGGGTTATGACACATGCATGTGGGGATTGTTGTTCTATAGTTCAGGGAAGATCCGGGATAAAGAAGTTTGGTATCATACCTTTACTAGGGTTACAAGACATTTCATGTGCATAGAGTGTCTGCTATCCCCGTTTTTTAGGGATAACTAGGAGATCATGTCTCGAGGCCCACCGGTCCTAGACATGGAGTACCGAGAGAAGGATTGACCTTAGCATGGCCCTGGAGGGCCCATCCTTTTCTTCTTCAATCAGATTTGTCTTGTCAGCAGCAGCAGCGTCCATCGCCATCGGCTTGGTCCTGTATCAGAAGAGGTTCTTGGTCCATGAGGTAATTGGTCCAGGTATCATGGTATGTGTCACTTTTGATCATTGAAACCTTTAAATATATGCATCTGATTCCTTTTATCTCTAACAACTGCTTGGATCTTACATTAGCCCACTTGACCATGCTTGGGGACATTGACAGGGTGCCCTAGCAAGCCTGTGCCCATAGGTCTTGGTTTGCCACTGGGGGAATTTCTAAATAAACCATCGTTCGCTCCCATCATAGCACCACTGTTTCATCTTATCTCCCGCTCATTTATCCCATTCCCCTTGTCTGGGCATTGGGTTGACCTATTTGTAGGATTGCACCTTATCTCGTGGGAAGAAGGGGCTAAAGGCCCAAAAGGTAAAAGTAGTTGGTAAAAGACAAAAACCTAAAAAATGAAACCTCGAGTTGCTTCGCCCAAGGATCCCCGAGAAGGCAATAAAAGGACTCTCAGCAAGAAACATGAGGGACCCGGAAAATAACAAACAAGACCTAGTCATAGGATAGGGGGTCTCATCACGAGCCAGCCTATTAGGTTCATGGGTACCTAACAGTATGACATTGCCACCATCTGGTTACCACGCCAGGGAAGTGACCTTTGGTTGCATGGCCAAGGGAAAGGGGGTCTCATCACGAGCCAGCCTTCTCATCTTTGTGAAAGTACTTGTGGGTAACATTGTCAGCTCTGGTCACCATGCCAAGGCAGTGTCCTCTAGTTAGCCCTTGAATAAAAGGAAAAAGAAGAAGAAAAAGAAAATTTAATGTAAAAACTTGAAGGGGCATTTACTCTCTTTGCAGCTCAATTAGGGTTTTAATTTGACAATTTAATGTAAAAATAGTATTATTTTGACATTATGGCCTTATCGGCCTTTTTATGACCTAAAAGGTAAAATTAGGTCATTGATACACTATATATTGAGGGTTTTCACTCTCATTTTATCAGGATTCATTAGTGAGGTCTGATTTTTAGCACCCTACTTGGGTATTTTGCAGGTTTAGTGAGGCGCACTTGTTGAAGGAAGGCATTTCTTGGCATTTTATGGTGTTTCTCTTGAAGTAAGGTGTTACAACTAGGGTTTGCATGGTTATTTCTTGATGAATTGTAAGTATTTTTCTGCAAAACTTCTTGATTGAATGGTTGTAGTCTTATTTTCTTACATGTATTTATAATTCGCTGAATCAAAACCCTAGGTGACAAGCACACAAGTAGGTCCTTGTCTCAAGTTCCCTAAAAGAGAAACTTTTAAGCCATTGAAGAAGGAAAAGAGCCTAGCCTTTGCTACACTCTTCTCCTTTTCTTTCCCTATTGCTAGTCGTACTGTCCATAGGTCAAGAAGGAGGAGACGTCCCAGGCCTAGGTTATCTACACCTTGGGTCGTTTTTCTTCTAGGGTTTGATGATAGAGCCTTGTTGTAGAAACACTCTCCCTCATTGCACTCTCTTGTCTTGATTCATATTTCATGCTCATCGTTTCTGCCAAGTCAACCTAAGGAAGGAGGAGAGAGCACGAGGCCTTGCTTTAAAAACACCAGAGTGAGCCTCTCTCCCCTAGGGATTTGATTATGAGGCCCTACCATAGAAGCACTTAAAAACTCTTCCCTCTAGTCATTAGCCATCCTCCTTCAACCCTTGCATCCTCTACTAAATTGACTCCATTAACCGCAAGGCACTAATCTTAGACCTCCAGCGTTGAAGAAGAATTGGATCTAAAACACTCTCAAACCTTTTTTGAATTGAGACCTTAACTACACTAACCCTAACCTACTAACCTTAAGTTGTTGACGCCATCTTTGGTCATTTCATCTTTGATGCAACAACGCCTTGTTTTAAGAGCAATTGAATGGTGGTTTAGGCATTAATTGAATAAAGTGTTGATTGGTTACCTTGAATGCCACATTGTTCCAATATTTATTGGTGGAGTGTCATTTCTTTTATTGCTATTTATAAACATTGATTTCATCAACATTTTTTGCTATATTGCTCATATACATTTATCAGATAGTCTTATGAAGTACTAACCATTTGAAATATAGCTTGCATATATTAGTTCGTGGTTGCTTTGTTCTAGGCAGGTGTTCTTCATTGGAGATTTATTTTATTATTGATTGTTTCGTCGGGACTATCTTTTGGGTGGTGACTTGTGAAAGGGGAATTTTTCCTTGTCCTTTATTCTTTTCCGTTTCAAAACCCCAAGTCGGACGTCTCCCCTGGGCCTAGCCTCCCTAAAGAGAAAGAACCTACCCATCGTGGTGACATTGGGTTGGATATGATCCTGTTACGCCAGTTTGGCATTCTACCTTATAGCTTTTACTCCCAGCTACAAACAGTGCGATAACATTTTGGCGCGATTGTCGGGGAACACTGAGCCAATTCTCCTCAAGATGACACTTTTCAGTAAGCCTTGCCTTAGAAGCATTATCTTACAAGCTTACCTGGCGACTCCACTGGGGTGTTTTCCCTTTTCTTTGATGATTTCAAGCAAATCATCTGGCGACTCCACAAATAGCTAATGATGACCCGTAGTGGGCGTCAGTATATACATTCATCTACTACTATGACCTCCACAAATCCTGTCACCCCTGTAAGTTCTCCCAAGTGGTCTCATAAAGAACTCTTTGGCCCTTTAAGATTACCTAACACCCAAGGGGGGTTACATGATCTAACCCAAGAAGGTCGAGTCCTGGATACCTAAGTTTTCAGGGGAAGATGGATCCTATGGAAACTCTCATTGGAACGACTTATGTGATGTATCCCAGTTTCACCAATCTGGACAAGGACACCCCAATGTATTTTTAAGGCTCTTTGTGAGCTCACTCACCGGAAGTGCCAGAAGATGGGTTAACAAAATCCCGAAAGGAAGCATCAAAACCCCTGAAGATATTGAACAAGACTTCAAGAAAGATTGGTGTGAAAAAGAAAGCATGGATTCCCTTTCCTCTCAATATATTGATATTTGCAAAGCCTCTAGCGAGGGCATTAGGGATTTCAATGATAAGTTCAACCTTCTCCTCAAGAAGATCAAACCTAGTTTCTCATAAGAAGTTGACCTCCAACACTACTTGAACTCGTTGGAAGGAGTTTTGAAGTTTACTCTCAAAGATCGGTCACCCTCGACTCTAGAAGAAGCACAAGATTTTGCTTGTCGCATTGAGAAGAACCTGGAATTCGAAGACTACATCCATCAAGTCAATCTCTCATACAATAATGACCCTTAGGAATCTAGTCACGAGGATATCACCGAAGTTGAACCCAATTTCCCAAAAATTCTGGAGGTAAAACTCATGCCTCCCAAAAGGAAATGGAGCACAACTTTCTCAAACGTCTCAAGACAGTGTGAACCATCCAAGGATTTGGGTGTGGCCACTCATAAAAAACCTAACTTTGAAGATTCCTTGTTTGTCTTGAACACACCAATGTTGGAAAATCAAGACATGAGTGAAACCAATAGGTCTGAAGAGCCCCGGGTACATAATGGAAACAACTTAGACACTAGTATGTCATGTATCTTTCAAAGGGTTAAAAGAATTCGTGAAATCGTTCATTTTTTGACAAAGCAAGACCCAGATGACCAATTATCTTTTGAGGGGACTCCCACACTATTACAAACCGGTCAGTTTGAGCAAGATGAGAAAACGCCCTCTTTATCATTAATAGATGATCTTGGACCTAGTGATTACAAATCAATGGATCCATACTTGTTTCAAGATGGCCCCACTTTTCCCTTGATAGAAGAAGACACAGATTGGGATGATTATCCCGATGATGCCTCTAATATCTCTGAAGATTCGGATGAAGATGGCTATCCAGTATAGAGAGTAACTAATATCGTTGAGTGGAACGAAGATGTTTTTAAAGACATAGAAGTTCCAAGCACCATCATTGTGGATGAAAACCCATGGTGTTTTCAATGCAGTGAAGCACATTGGGAACATGAGTGTCCTTACAATAATGGTGGCCATCAACAAGTGAACAATATAGGCCACATCATAGAATTCCCTCAAATAAATATCATCGTTGAAGAGCATCAAGAGGCCATAAAAGAAGCGGCCAGGTCAACCAGAATGGCGGAAATAAACAAACTAGGCCAGGAATCAAAAGAAAGGCTAAAGAAATAAGAGTTCCAGGTGTATAGAAGAAAGAAGTTGAACCAACATCCCGTTGACCAAGCAAAAAAATCACCTTTGGATGTAATCTTTCCTAAAACATCCGAGATTGAAAGGGTTAACCTTGGCTTTGACCTTGAAGGGGCATTATCCAAGATGTTTGTAACCATCCCTTTGAGAGAAGTCATCAAGATACCATCTGTCAAAGAGCGATTTGACAACTTTTTCCAAGGATCAGATGGACCATTGAAAGATGGAACTATTGGTCGTATCCAAAATGTAACTGTGACTACAACTTATGTGCAAGAGCCCAGTGATTCCATCAAAGATGACAAAGCACGTGACAAAACCAGACAAACTCCTCATAAATATTCTCTAGAAGATATGTCTTTTACAAAGGAGGAAAATTATAATTAGATTAAATGGATCAAGAAAGAGGAATACCAACAACTCCTTGACGAGTTCAAAGGCCAGGAATCCGAGACTGCGAAAATACTAAAGAAAGTGGAAGATGATGTATGGATCTGTCCTTCGCAGCAGGAAATCTTTATAGCAGAATCCCACCCACCTCCCTCTACACAATACACTAGGGTTTTTCAAGGAACGACAAATTTCAAAGTCAGAGAGTACAAGGAGGGGGGCGTAGTATGGATGTGGGGTGCCAATAAAGGGAAGCCTAATAATATCAAAGGAAACAATCATTTTTGGCTTGGCCCTTTTAAGGTTGGAAGAAATTCGGTTAATGACTCTTATTACCTGTCTACACTGGAGGGACGAAGGCGCACAGTGCATGTCAGCAGGAACCTCCTCAAACCCCACCAGGATGGGGTAACCTGACTTCACAGGTAAGTACAGGTAAGTAGGCATTTTGTATTCGTGTATTATACCATTTGCATTTCATGTTAGTTTGCTTTCACATTTGCATTATTGATTATTTTCTTTCAGACTATTATATATATATATATATATATATATATATATATATATATATATATGCTGGGGTGGCATTACCGCCCCAATTTTTTTACTAATACTCCTATCGAGATTGAGCAGATCTGCAGGTTATGCCAGAGATGTTGAGGTTCTCATGCACTCTATGGTGAACACATGTCCCTGAGTTGGAGCCAGATGTTATCCCCGTTTTTTAGGGATAACTAGAAGATCATGTTTCGAGGCCCACGGGTCCTAGACATGGAGTACCGAGAGCAGGATTGACCTAAGCATGGCCCTGGAGGGCCCATCATTTTCTTCTTCCATCATATTTGTCTTGTTAGCATCAGCAACGTCCATCGCCATCGGCTTGGTCCTGTATCAGAAGAGGTTCTTGCTCCATGAGGTAATTGGTCCAGGTATCATGGTATGTGTCACTTTTGATCATTGAAACCTTTAAATATATGCATCTGATTCATTTTATCTCTAACAACTGCTTGGATCTTACATTATCCCACTTGACCATGCTTGGGGAGATTGACAGAGTGCCCTAGCAAGCCTATGCCCATAGGTCTTGGTTTGCCACTGGGGGAATTTCTAAAAAAACCATCGTCCGCTCCCATCATAGCACCATTGTTTCATCTTATCTCCTGCTCATTTATCCCATTCCCCTTGTTCGGGCATTGGGTTGACCTATTTGTAGGATTTCACCTTATCTCGTGGGAAGAAGGGGATAAAGGCCCAAAAGGTAAAAGCAGCTGGTAAAAGAAAAAAGCCTAAAAAATGAAACCTCGATATGCTTCAGCCACGGATCCCCGAGAAGGCAATAAAAGGACTCTCAGCAAGAAACAAGAGGGGCCCGGAAAATAACAAACAAGACCTAGTCAGAGGATAGGGGGTCTCATCACGAGCCAACCTATTAGGTTCATGGGTACCTAACAGTATGATATTGCCACCATCTGGTTACCACGCCAGGGCAGTGACCTTTGGTTGCATGGCCAAGGGAAAGGGGGTCTCATCACAAGCCAACCTTCTCATCTATGTGAAATTACTTTTGGGTAACACTGTCATCTCTGGTCACCATGCCAAGGCAGTGTCCTCTGGTTAGCCCTTGAATAAAAGGAAAAAGAAGAAGAAAAAGAAAATAAAAGAATAAAGCAAGAAAAAGAATAAAGGCAAGAACGAGCTTGGAAAAAATGCATCCATGACAGGTACAGCTTGCCTTCGACAAAGGCACCCACATATAACAGTATGCATCCTTGGACCTCAAGGCACCCACATGTCTAGACATCCCCTAGCCACATCACCTCACTTACATGGCTTGGATGAAATCTTCTTGGAAACTTTCCTTTTCTTGTGGATACTAGCCCAATAGGACGTCTTGTCTTTTTCTCCAATCTTGTATTGCAGGTTTTTGTAATGTCTTTGAGCTATTGACTAATGTATTAGGGTTTTTATGCATATCTTTAATAATATTGACGATGAGATGTGATTGACATTGCTATGATCCCTATGACTGATGAGCCCATGGAGGGCATAGATTTTGATGTACAGGACCATGCTCGACGGACAGGTACCATTTGGACCGGTACACATGGGGAGATGACCAGTTTGAACGTCCATGGGGCTGAAGAGCCCACCAGATGGATGCTAAGACCCCATCTGGGAGCAGAGACAGGTCATAGTTTGATCAGGGGTTTTGCACCTGAGAGGAAGAGGACGTTCCACCAGAGACACTCCGGCAGGACTAGACCTAGGGGGAATGACCCCTTTTTAGTGGAACGCTAGCCTTGGAAGGATTATAATGTCCCCATCTTCACCATGATGTCATCCAACTTCATGGACACTTTTGGAGGCAGACTGGGCAACAGTGGCACGTGTGGCATGTTGGAGAGGCCCCTCGGGGGCTAACGTTTTGCTCCTAGATGTCTCATTTGCCCTAGAAAGGGCTAGCGCCTCCCTTGAAGGGGATTTTACTCTCTTTGCAGCTCAATTAGGGTTTTAATTTGACAATTTAATGTAAAAACAGTATTATTTTGACATTATGGCCTTGTCGGCGTTTTTATGACCTAAAAGGTAAAATTAGGTCATTGATACACTATATATTGAGGGTTTTCACTCTCATTTTATCAGGATTCATCACTCACTTATTAGTGAGATCTGATTTTTAGCACCCTACTTGGGTATTTTGCTAGTTTAGTGAGGCGCACTTGTTGAAGGAAGGCATTTCTTGGCATTTTATGGTGTTTTTCTTGAAGGAAGGTGTTACAACTAGGGTTTGCATGGTTATTTCTTGATGAATTGTAAGTATTTTTCTGCAAAACTTCTTGATTGAAT
>ML803740.1:67872-78457 GCA_009831015.1 Picea engelmannii
TTCCATTGTATTTCATTACTTGTTGTATCTCTTGCTTTAATCACAATTATATAGACATATATCCCAAACTAGTTTTCCCCGGGGGGGTTTTATCCAGGGTCATGTTGACCAAAAATACCTATGTCAAATTTATGCATGTTTAGGAGTGTAGATCAGCATTTTAAAGTTCAAGATCTAGAGGTAGTGTTATGTGTTTTAAGTTATATTGCATGTGCTAACATTGAGATAAGAAAACACTTGCAAGGGCACCTTAAAAGAGAACTTAACCTATAAAACATTGAGCAGAAAGTGGGATGATTGTTTGTTGTCCTAAAACAGCAAAAGAAGACAGCCATACAGTTGAAACTTAGAGCCATTCTAAGGTCAAGGACAGACCTTAGATGGCAGCCTCATAGGACCTCAGAATTTCAACAGTTAGAGCCAGATGTTATCCCCATTTTTTAGAGATAACAAGGAGATCATGTCTCGAGGCCCACAGGTCCTTGACTGACGCAGACGAGCGCAAGACCACCACCTCGTCGTGCTTCTGCTCACAGGATCGTTCAAGTTCCCCTTTGAGCCGAATTAGCTCTTCTGATTCCTTGCTGGAATCTCTATTAAAAACCTGATCCACAGGTCCTGCTCTTTCCCTGTCACGGCCTCTGCACGCGCCGTTGACTTTTCCCCGACTCGGTTTCGGGTTTTGGGGCTTCCTAATACCTGATGTCGAGAGTTCCCTATCCTCACGGACTCCTGATCTCTGATTTGTCAATACGCTCTTTCGGCCTTAGCCCCTCCTGGCTATACCCTGGTCCATGTGACCGCTTCTCATAATACCGCAGCCTTACCTCCTATCGGGGTTTCGGACATCGCAATGTCGAAATGCATAAACCCCGTGTCCACGGGATTCCTGATATCTCGATTCGCGATGTGATGTCAGCTAACAATCCTTGTCCGCCTTTAGCATGATCAATGGTCATGATCGCCTATGAAAGCAATGGTTTTGGATCTCCCTCATGACTTCAGGGTTTCAAATACCCATATGCATTTGCCCTCGGGATTGTCGATCCCTCGAATCCCGATTCTCCGCTATGCTTACAGCTGGCCCCAAATGGCACTTCCCTCCTTGTCGGGGTTTCGGACTTCGCGATTCTGAAATGCATGGACTTCTTGTCCACGGAATGCACGATTTCTCGATTCCTGAAATGTCGATGGACGACCTTCCCTTCGGGAAATCTCCCGAGTACTCTGATCTCCTCCACGCATCCTCCTATGATGGACAGTCTTGATCGCTTCTCGCAATTTCGAGACTTTCACTACCCCGATGATAGAAATCCTCTGTCAACTCAAAACCCCGGTAGTCGATATACCTACGGGTCGCTCGATCTCCGCCACGTGTCTCCTCAAATGGACGGTCCAGATCATTCTCGGGACTTCCCCATGGAAATTCCCGATCTCATGTCATCGTGACTCCCGATTTCACGAATGTCGATATCCCAATGTCTACGCCACTCGTCGGGACTTTCAACCTCCTGTCCACGAAGCTTGAACTTTGTGCATCTCCTATCAAATCTGACGGCTGACGGGTATCTATATGAACATCTGACAGTCCACAATCTCCCCTTCTGTGTGCTTCTCCTGATGCTCTCTGGACGTGAAAACCTTCCAACGGTCCAGATCTCTTCCTCCCGTCGATCTGACGGCTGCTGTGCTCCCTGCTGAGCTTGCACACTGTCTTCCCAACCTTGGGAGAATTCACCAAAACTCAAAGGCCTCAACCTTTGTCCTCTTTTTCCTTTGCGAGCTCTACGAATTTGAGTCCTCGCCTACGCTCTCCGACGACGTTGTTCTTCCTGAGATTTCACTTCCGAATCCCCAAGGGATTCTTGCACTTTTGCGCCTCTGAAGAGTCTCTACACACACACAGTGTTGTCTCTCCTGAGATTCTCACACGCTCAGACCCCTAAGGGATTTTATCCTTCTTCCTTCCTCCACAGATGGAGAATGTAATGCCCTCATGACTATCCTTCTGCTCAACAACCTCTTGTTGAGTCTGCAGGGTGTTCAGCAAACCTGTGAAGATCCCTCAGTGGATTCTTCTTCAAATCACAGAACTCAAATAGTTCTCTTCTTCCTGTGCCTGTCTGCACAATGTCTCAATGCCCTCCTGGCAGAGTAAATTCTTCCAGAACTTCCAGCAGTTCTGTCTCCTTCTCCTGTGCACCTATTCACTCGTTCCATGCCCACTTGGCAGAGCTCTCAGAATCCTCAGTGATTTTGATTCTTCCTGAACTCTCAGCAGAGTTCTTCCCAATGCACCACTGTGCATATGCTCAATGCCCACTTGGCAGAGCCCCACAGAATCCATAGAATAATTATGTCTGCAACTGTGTCTCTCATACACAGCCTTGCCTCCAAGGTATTCAGCGACCTCACGGGTCCTTCTCCTGAGTTGATGATTGCATCTATTGTGTTGCAGCATGTCTTCGTTCGAACCCGTAGTGTTCAGAAATGCATCCTCTATGCACGGCTATCAGAACCCGCAGTGTTTTGTCACACCCTCCTGGTGTGAAGCCTCAAAGACCTTCACCTGAAATCAGACACACTCCTGCAAATGCAGACCTACAGCATACAAGAACACTCACAGACATTCCTTCGACACAGAATACATGCAGGAAAAATTGCTTCTGGTTATATTAAATATGGCAAATGCCTATATTTACAAAGTGTTCCTGAGAACGGCCTGTAACAAGGTCTCGGCTCCTTCTTTTCTCTCTACACACTCTTCCTCCTCTATTCTCAACTGCTCACACACACTCTTCTTCCTCCCAAAATGAGATACGAAATCTCTTTTACCTGAGGGGGCTCTTCGAGCTCTTCCCTCCAACCTACCTACCCTATTCAATTGCATTGAATGGGCTGTCTAGTCCAGCATCTAGATCTAGATCTCAGCCTTACAATCATTTAAGGCCTATCTATTCTATAGCCTACGCAAAGGAACAACTTAACGGCTCAACACCCTAAGCATTTAATTACATTCAATTCAAAATAAAAGATGAGAGCTACGCCTCTCTTCAGCATTGAATGTGTGCGCTCGACGTGGTTGGCTGGCTAGTTAGATGACGTGGAGAGATGCTCCTGCATCATACTCCTCAGCTGCAAAATTCATGAGCTCCTGCTCATGAGTTTCCCATCTCTCAGCTCTTGAAATCCTCCTGGATCCCAAATAAACCTCTGGAGTTGTTCATCTGCCCCATCTCCTTTCTGTTGCTTCTGCGCTGCTGCTGCTACTGCTGCTCTTCTGCTCAGCCTCTCCTCGCTAGGAGTTTCTGCTAACCTCAACATCAGCGTTCTAATGTCTTCTATCACCTCGTCCATCTATTCCAGTGGTTGGTCCTGTTCGTGCAGTCTCCTCAGCTGCAAAAAATTTTGGCACATGGGCAGATCACTGAAATCTCCCATGCCTTCTTCTTTATCATCTTCCAACTTCACCTATTGGATGTGCACGCTCTGCACTTTCACCCTCTTTTCCAGGGCTTCAATTTGTTCCCACAGATCATCAAAACAAATGTTGTCTTCCCCTTCTTATTCTGCTGCAAACTCCCAGGTTGCAATCCTTTCAGTCTCCTGGCTGAAAATATTGAGCCATTCCTCAGAATGATCATCATCCTCTCCGTCTGCTTCTTCTGCTGTCAGCTTTAGTGCTACAACTTATTTTCTTTCGGCTTCCTGGATGAAAGCATTGAGCCATTCCTTAGAATGCTCATTTTCTTCTCCGTCTGCTTGGGCAGCTTCCAAAGTCTGCTCCAATCCTTCTCCCCTGACAGTCACAACTGATTGTTCTTCTGTTGTTGTTGCTTCCTCTGCAACACAGACTTCTGCCTCCTCTCGGGAAAATGGTAGGAATATTCCAATTCCCCCAATCATCAGAAGATCTCTTAGATCCTCCTCCTTTGTCAGTTGCACACGCTGATCTAAACTCATCTCTGAGTTCACCTGCTCATCCCTGCTCACCTGGCAATATGGGATGCTTCCGCTGCTCTCCTGGCAGATTATGAGATCAACCGATCCCATCTTCATCAGCAACCCTTGCTGGATTGAAATCACCTCCGAGTCCATGAGACTTTCAAATAGTCTCGAATTCTCATCTCTGCCCACCTGGCAATCTGAGATGCTTCCGCTACCCTCCTGGCAGTCTTCGAGATCCCTCAGCGACCTCATTTCATTGCCCAGCTGGCAATGTGAAATTCCTCGACTTTCCTCCTGACAGTCTCTGAGATCCCGCAGCGATCTCATTTCGTTGCCCACCTGGAAAACTGAAATTTCTTCTCTGCCCTCCTGGCAGTTCTTGAGTTCCTCAGTTGATCCCAATTCATTTTCTTCATCACTGAGACCTCTCCCAGTCTCTGGCTCACACATCTAAACCATCTCGTCAGGTCCGTCGAGGTTTTCAGCATACCTCAACCATCCTTTCAACAGCCTTCATTGTCTTCTGACCATCAACTCCTTGACGGGCCATTTTGCTTTCGGCTTCTTCATGGGCCATTCATATACCCATCTCGGCTTGGCTTTCTGCTGCATCCGCAATTCGAGCTTTTCTATGTCGGCCCTTATTTCAGCGAGCTCTTTATCCATTTCTGCAAGCTTTTCTGCCTTGCTCTTCCTCCCAGCATGCCTATGGTCTTTAGTAGCCATGGCGTTGTCCCTGTCTGCTCTCCTAGCAAACCTGATGTTGTCACTCCGCACTAAGAGTGTTTCTAGCTTCATCCTCCAGTCCTGCTGACTGTCTTCTTGATTGTTGCCTACCTGCAAACAATCGCCACAGAGTCTCCAGCGCTCTGTCTTCCTTTATCTTCTCACTTCACCTGAAATATACAGATGAATTCCCTGCTCTGATACCACTTGATGTGTATCAGAGTGCTTTACTCCTCTAGCTTCCCTTGCCTTCTCCCTCTGCTTGAAATATACAAATAGAGTTCTAGCTCTGATACCACTTGATGCAGTGTATCAGAGTACTCTTTTATCTCCTTCTGCCTCCTCCTGCCTGAAATATACAGACAAGAATCAGCTATGATACCACTTGACGCAGACGAGCGCAAAACCACCACCTCGTCGTGCTTCTGCTCACAGGATCGTTCAAGTTCCCCTTTGAGCCGAATTAGCTCTTCTGATTCCCTGCTGGAATCTCTATTAAAAACCCGATCCACAGGTCCTGCTCTTTCCCTGTCACGGCCTCTGCATGCGCCTGTGACTTTTCCCCGACTCAATTTCGGGTTTCGGGGCTTCCTAATGCCCGATGTCGAGAGTTCCTTGTGCTCATGGACTCCCGATCTCCGATTTGCCGATACGCTCTTTTGGCCTTAGCCCCTCCTGACTATACCCTGGTCCATGTGACTGCTTCTCATAAGACCGCAGCCTTACCTCCTATCGGGGTTTCAGACATCGCAATGTCGAAATGCATAAATCCCGTGTCCATGGGATTCCTGATATCCCGATTCACGATGTGACGTCAGCTAACAATCCCTGTCTGCCTTTAGCACGATCAATGGCCGTGATCGCCTATGAAACCAACGGTTCCGGATCTCCCTCGGGACTTTAGGGTTTCAAATGCCCATATGCATTTTCCCTCGGGACTGTCGATCCCTCAAATTCTGATTATCCGCTATGCTGACAACTGGCCCCAAATGGCACTTCCCTCCTTGTTGGGGTTTCGGACTTCGTGATTCTGAAACACATGGACTTCTTGTCCACGGAATCCACGATTTCTCGATTTCCGAAATGTCGATGGACGACCTTCCCTTCAGAAAATCTCCCGAGTACTCTGATATCCTCCACGCGTCCTCCTATGATGGACGGTCTTGATCGCTTCTCACGATTTCGGGACTTTCGCTACCCCGATGACAGAAATCCTCTGTCAACTCAAAACCCCGGTAGCCGATATACCGACGGGTCGCTCGATCTCCACCACGTGTCTCCTCAAACGGACGGTCCAGATCGTTCCCGGGACTTCCCCATGGAAATTCCCGATCTCATGTCATCGTGACTCCCGATTTCACGAATGTCGATATCCCGATGGCTACGCCACTCGTCGGGACTTTCAACCTCCTGTCCACGAAGCTTAAACTCCATGCATCTCCTATCAGATCTGATGGTTGACGGGTATCTATGTGAAAATCCGACGGTCCACAATCTCCCCTTCTGTGCGCTTCTCCTGATGCTCTCTAGATGTGAAAACCTTCCAACGGTCCAGATCTCTTCCTCCCGTCGATCTGACGGCTACTGTGCTCCCTCCTGAGCTTGCACACTGTCTTCCCAACCTTGGGAGAATTCACCAAAACTCAAAGGCCTCAACCTTTGTCCTTTTTTTCCTCTGTGAGCTCTACGAATTTGAGTCCTTGTCTGCGCTCTCCGACGGCGCTGTTCTTCCTGAGCTTTCACTTCCGAATCCCCAAGGGATTCTTGGACTTTTGCGCCTCTGCAGAGTCTCTACGCACACACAGTGTTGTCTCTCCTGAGATTCTCACACGCTCAGACCCCTAAGGGATTTTATCCTTCTTCCTTCCTCCACAGATGGAGAATGTAATGCCCTCCTGGCTATCCTTTTGCTCAACAACCTCTTGCTGAGTCTGCAGGGTGTTTAGCAACCCTGTGAAGATCCCTCAGTGGATTCTTCTTCAAATCACAGAACTCAAAGAGTTCTCTTCTTCCTGTGCCTGTCTGCACAATGTCTCAATGCCCTCCTGGCAGAGTATCTTCTTCCAGAACTTCCATCACTTCTGTCTCCTTCTCCCGTGCACCTATGCATTCGCTCCATGCCCACTTGGCAGAGCTCTCAGAATCCTCAATGATTCTGATTCTTCCTAAACTCTCAGCAGAGTTCTTCCCAATGCACCACTCTGCATATGCTTAATGCCCACTTGGCAGATCCCCACAGAATCCACAGCAGAATTCTGTCTGCAACTGTGTCTCTCATACACAGCCTTGCCTCCAAGGTATTCAACAACCTCACGGGTCTTTCTCCTGAGTTGATGATTTCAGCTATTGTGTCGCAGCACGTCTTCGTCTGAACCCGCAGTGTTCATAAATGCATCCTTTGTGCACGGCTATCAGTACCCGCAGCGTTCTGTCACACCCACCTGGTGTGAAGCCTCAAAGACCTTCACCTAAAATCAGACACACTCTTGCAAATGCACACCTACAACATACATCTACAGCATACAAGAACACTCACAGACATTCCTTCGACACAGAATACATGCAGGAAAAATTGCGTCTGGTTATATTAAATATGGCAAATGCCTATATTTACAAAGTGTTTCTGAGCACGGCCTGTAACAAAGTCTCGTCTCCTTCTCTTCTCCTCTCTACACACTCTTCCTCCTCTATTCTCAACTACTCACACACACTCTTCTTCCTCCCAAAATGAGATACGAAATCGCTTTTACCTGAGGGGGCTCTTCGAGCTCTTCCCTCCAACCTACCTACCCTATTCAATTGCATTGAATGGGTTGTCTAGTCCAGCATCTGGATCTAGATCTCAGCGTTACAATCATTTAAGGCCTATCTATTCTACAGCCTGCGCAAAGGCACGGCTTCACAGCTCAATAGCCTAAGCATTTAATTACATTCAATTCAAAATAAAAGATGAGGGCTATGCCTCTCTTCAACATTTAATGTGTGCGCTCGACGTGGCTGGCTGGCTAGCTGGCTGACGTGGAGAGATGCTCCTACATCATAGACATGTAGTACCAAGAAAAGGATTGACCTGAGCATAGCCCTGGAGGGCCCATCCTTTTCTTCTTCCATCAGATTTGTCTTGTCAGCAGCAGCAGCGTCCATCGCCATCGGCTTGGTCCTGTATCAGAAGAGGTTCTTGCTCCATAAGGTAATTGGTCCAGGTATCATGGTATGTGTCACTTTTGATCATTGAAACCTTTAAATTTATGCATCTGATTCCTTTTATCTCTAACAACTGCTTGGATATTACATTATCCCACTTGACCATGCTTGGGGAGATTGACAGGTGCCCTAGCAAGCCTGTGCCCATAAGTCTTGGTTTGCCACTAGGGGAATTTCTAAAAAAAACATTGTTCGCTCCCATCATAGCACCATTGTTTCATCTTAGCTCCCACTCATTTATCCCATTCCCCTTGTCCGGGCATTGGGTTGACCTATTTGTAGGATTGCACCTTATCTCATGGGAAGAAGGGGCTAAAGGCCCAGAAGGTAAAAGCAGTTGGTAAAAGACAAAAGCCTAAAAAATAAAACCTTGAGATGCTTCGCCCAAGGATCCCCGAGAAGGCAATAAAAGGACTCTCAGCAAGAAACAAGAGGGACCCGGAAAATAACAAACAAGACCTATTCAGAGGATAGGGTGTCTCATCACGAGCCAACCTATTAGGTTCATGGGTACCTAACAGTATGACATTGCCACCATCTGGTTACCATGCAAGGGCAGTGACCTTTGGTTGCATGGCCAAGGGAAAGGGGGTCTCATCACAAGCCAACCTTCTCATCTCTGTGAAAGTACTTGTGGGTAACATTGTCTGCTCTGGTCACCATGCCAAGGCAGTGTCCTCTGGTTAGCCCTTGAATAAAAGGAAAAAGAAGAAGAAAAAGCAAATAAAAGAATAAAGCAAGAAAAAGAATAAAGGCAAGAACAGGGCTGGAAAAAATGCATCCATGACAGGTACAACTCCCCTTCTACAAAGGCACCCACAGATAACATTATGCATCCTTGGACCTCAAGGCACCCACATGTCTGGACATCCCCTAGCCACATCACCTCACTTGCATGACTTGGATGAAATCTTCCTGGAAACTTTCCTTTTCTTGTGGATACTAGCCCAATAGGACGTCTTGTCTTTTTCTCCAATCTTGTATTGCAGGTTTTTGTAATGTCTTTGAGCTATGGACTGATGTACTAGGGGTTTTATGCATATGTTTAATAATATTGATGATGAGATGTGATTGACATTGCTATGATCCCTATGACTGATGAGACCATGGAGGGTGTATCTTTTGATGTGCAAGACCATGCCCGACAGACAAGTACCATTTGGACCGGTACACATGGGGAGATGACCAGTTCGGACCTCCATGGGGCTGAAGAGCCCACCAAATGGATGCTGAGACCCCATCAGGGGGCAGAGACAGGATAGATCTTGATCAGGGGTTTTTCACCTGAGAGGAAGAGGACGTTCCACCAGAGACACTCCGGCAGGACTAGACCTAGAGGGAATGACCCCTTTTCAGTGGAACGCTAGCCTTGGAAGACTTAGGACGTCCCCATCTTCACCATGACGTCATATAGCTTCATGGACACTTTTGGAGGCAGACTGGGCAGCAGTGACACGTGTGGCATGTTAGAGAGGCCCCTGGGGGGCTAACGTTTTTCTCTTGGATGTCTCATTTTCCCTAGAAAGGGCTAGTGCCTCCGTTGAAGGGGCTTTTACTCTCTTTGCAGCTCAATTAGGGTTTTAATTTGACAATTTAATGTAAAAATAGTATTATTTTGACATTATGGCCTTGTCGACCTTTTTATGACCTAAAAGGTAAAATTAGGTCATTGATACACTATATATTGAGGGTTTTCACTCTCATTTTATCATGATTCATCACTCACTCATTAATGAGGTCTGATTTTTAGCACCCTACTTGGGTATTTTGCTGGTTTAGTGAGGCACACTTGTTGAAGGAAGGCATTTCTTGGCATTTTATGGTGTTTCTCTTGAAGGAAGGTGTTACAACTAGGGTTTGCATGGTTATTTCTTGATGAATTGTAAGTATTTTTCTGCAAAACTTCTTGATTGAATGGTTGTACTCTTATTTTCTTACATGTATTTATAATTTGTTGAATCAAAACCCTAGGTGACAAGCACACAAGTAGGTCCTTGTCTCAAGTCCCCTAAAAGAGAAACTTTTAAGCCATTGAAGAAGGAAAAGACCCTAGCCTTTGCTACACTCTTCTCCTTTTCTTCCCCTATTGCTAGTCGTACTGTCCAGAGGTCAAGAAGGAGGAGACGTCCCAGGCCTAGGTTATCTACACCTTGGGTTGTTTTTCTTATAGGGTTTGATGATAGAGCCTTGTTGTAGAAACACTCTCCCTCATTGCACTCTCTTGTCTTGATTCATCTTTCATGCTAGTCGTTTTTGCCAAGTCAACCTAAGGAAGGAGGAGAGAGCACGAGGCCTTGCTTTAGCAACACCGTAGTGAGCCTCTCTCCCCTAGGGATTTCATTCTGAGGCCCTGCCATAGCAGCACTTCAAAACTCTTCCCTCTAGTCCTTAGCCATCCTCCTTCAATCCTTGCGTCCTCTACTAAATTGGCTCAATTAACCCCAAGGAACTGATCTTAGACCTCCAGCGTTGAAGTAGAATTGGATCTAAAACACTCTCAAACCTTTTTTGAATTGAAACCCTAACTACACTAACCCTAACCTAGTAACCCTACGTTGCTAACATCATCTTTGGTTATTTCATCTTTGATGCAGCAACGTCTTGTTTTAAGAGCAATTGAATGGTGGTTTAGGCATTAATTGAATAAAGTGTTGATTGGTTACCTTGAATGCCACATTGTTCCAATATTTATTGGTGGAGTGTCATA
>ML803740.1:84113-122800 GCA_009831015.1 Picea engelmannii
GTCGGTTTGTGTCTAACACGTGGGAGTCGTCCTTACTACCTCTTAGGACTTAGGAGATTCACTTTATTAAAGTGATTAATAAAGTGAATGTACTTTTGTAATTAATGTGAGTTTAATTTAATTAAATGCCCAAGTATTTGGCATTAGTGAATTAAATTAAATCCTAGCCATTAGATCTAAAGTGAAGGTGAGATTTAATCTCATCCCTTGATCACTTTTGAGATCTATGGTTTTGGATTTAGAGTTAACTCAACATTATAAAAGGCAGCCTAAGTGAGAGGAGACACACGGAAAATACATTGGAGCAAAGAAGGACTCTTTGCTCATGTGCTTGTATCACACACATAATGAATGAGTGAATGAGATCTCATTGAGTGGGTGGAGACGGACTTCCATCCTAGTGTGTAGGGGCAGGGGCCGAGGAAAGGAGCAAAGGGGCAGCAAGGGAGATAGCAGCGAACCAGCAAGATCGAAGGACTAATCTTGAGGTTTGTAAGGCTTGGCTATTTGTTGATTTGTATTTTCCTCAAATGGGCCATTATCCCAGGATGGGAGCCCAAGATTTTATCTAATAAAATCAACAAGGTATCGGTTTTCCCTTCGGTGTTTTTCCAAGGGTAATTTACCCAAAAATCTCGTGTGCAATGTGTATGGTTTCCGTATTAATGCTTCCATTGTAATTCGTTAATATCTCAGTTGTGTTTTTATTCAATAAGTCATTTTTTCGAAATTAACTACCTAGTGTTGGGTTAGGAAAATTTAACACCCTCATGAATGCCATCATGTAAGTAAATGAAGACCCCTAGTTCTTGAAAGCTTACCAAAGAAGCCCTACACATCATATATGACTATGAAATTTTATTCATAAAATCTCCCTTTCCCTTTCATAAATTATCCATCACATTTACCTACCTTTAACTTCGGGATCTAGGAAATACCTCTTTGTCTTAGGATTTGTCACATATAATAAGGGTTAAGGTTGTCCCCCCATAGTAAAACTTAGGCAAATTTTAAAAATTAACTTATGTTATGATGTTGCTAGAAGAGATCATTTGTTGTGCACTACCTAATGAATTGTATAATGGGACTTGACTCACCACTATGAGTGGGTGCCTTGCATTGGGATCCATGTACATGCATCATGAGTGGCAACTATGCCTTGGAATCCATGTACTATGCCTCGAGATTCATGTACTTGCTCCAGGATCCATGACATTGCATTTGGATCCGTGATACTACCTTGGAATTTGTGTACCAGCATACAGACATACACACACACACACATTGGGATCCATGCCATTTTCCTTAGGATCCATGACACTACATTTGTATATGTGTATTTGCATTAGGATACATGTACATTCATTAGGATATGTGTCAATGCATTGGGATCCGTGACAGTGCATTGAACAATGTGACAGGAACTCCACATCATCATGTATGCCAACTAGATCATGTCTTGATGCTGCACTTGTCTTCTTGGAAGGATATTCCCACACATGTGAATTTGTTGAGTTGGTTATACCTTTTTGTCGTGTGTGAGGTAGTTATGGAGGTTGGAGTTAGTTGGGAGGTTGTCACACTCATTTGGACCATTTCTTGAGGTTGTTGAGATTGTTAGAGTACATATTGAGGGTGGTCGGCTTCAGGGGCAGTTATCTTTTGATAGAGTACCCATAATTCCATCAGATCAACACATTTGATGCAAAATGACCATGGGATTTCCAAAATATGGTCATAATAGAAAATCGGGAAAAAACTGACATAGTTATGGTGTTTTTAAATGTGTTGCCGAAAAATTGCCGCATTTTGACCACTCGACATCCCACTTCTTGGACTCCTCATCCACATGTGCAAGTTCGTTAGAACATTTTTTGGAGGGCGCACTTGTCCTTGGACCATTTATACTCTCCTAAGGTGGTTTTAGACCATGGTTTTGGAGATAACACACCTTTTTGAGGAGTTGTGTTTTCCAGGCTACATATTTTATTATATTTCTCTCAAAGTTTGTTGGAGAAGTTTCTATTTTGGGCTAGGAGGTTCTAGATCTACTATTATTTTATTCATGAGGTTGTTGAAGTTTTCTCCTATATAAGAGACCTCTCACTCATTTGTATCTTGTTGGAAAATAATTGGATGAAACTTGTCTTGCCTTCTATTTGTGAATCTTGCTTATTCTTAAGTGCTTGTTCAAGGGTATAGTGGAAGATATCTTGTTTATTGCAGGTATGCTAGAGTAAGGAGCTACTACAAGGTCATAGAGGGCCACCATGCCACATTGAGAAGGCAATTAAGGTATAGTTCTACTTATCTTGTTCCTTGTGATCATTTGGACTTAGATTTTTTGCATTGAGTGTGGACATCCTATGGTTCTACCCTCTTGCATTAGACTAGGTTTAGAATTCACCTTGTAGCACTTAGGTTGGATTCTCATAGGACCAACCTCCTCATACATACTTGAGGATTTCAAGTGTCTTAGTTGATGCTCACAGGGCAATCCATTAATGGTGCATGCGACTTTAACACATAAGATACATGAACAAACACTCAAGTTGGATCAAGTGTTCCCCATAGCCCATGTGGGGTAAGCATTGGTCTTAATTTTCTTTAGAACTAGCATAGACTTGGATAATTCTGCAAATTGTTTGCTTTGCAAGTTGGATCTACTAACGCTTTGCAAGTTTTTACTAGTTCATGTCTTTAACAATCAATTAACTAGTAAATCTACTTGCATCTTAGGTTTTAAAGTTAATTTTTTTTGGATAGATCTAAGTAAATCACTACATAGACTTAAGTGTGCCTATCTCAAGCTAAATCTCTTCATTTGAGTCTATTTCATTTTATCTAGGTGCTCGAGACGCATTGATCATAAGTGTGACATAATGGGATCCTAAACATTTTGTTTAATCCATGATCAATCATACTTATTGCACTCAAATGATGATAAAGGAGTCTAATGAATTGATGATTTGAAGGTTTAATGTGTTGATTAGTCTTGGATGAGGGTTT
Organism: Picea engelmannii; assembly: GCA_009831015.1. Taxonomy (NCBI): domain Eukaryota; kingdom Viridiplantae; phylum Streptophyta; class Pinopsida; order Pinales; family Pinaceae; genus Picea; species Picea engelmannii. The sequence continues at coordinate 87,123 of ML803740.1, forward strand.
GATAGCACTTAAACACTTGTTGAATTCAACATTTTGTGCAGTTAATGATTGAAACCCTCAAACACATTAAATTGATGGCTTAACTCTTGCAACGACTTGCATAATAAGCCTTGACGTCTCACTTGCTTTGAATAAATTGTTGCCGGAAATCTGTGTTAAGGAGGGTTTATTCTTGAAGAAACATCTTTCTTTTAGTCCTCGACATAATATTCTGGATTATCTAAGAGATACATGGTGTGCTCAAAACTTGATCTAAAAGCTTGATGTCTTGGTTTTCTTGCTCTCAATTTGCTAGAATATATGGATGTTGGTGCATATCTCTAAATATTTCAATTGATTTATGTTCTAAGCACACCTAAGGAAAGAATAATTATAGAAATACTCAATGTGTTGCTTTAATGGCTTGACATTTCATTCTAATTTCTGGAAAATGTTGATGGAGTATCTATCTTGGAGTTTTTCAATTGTTTCATGCTTTGCACGCATCTAGTGGTCAAATCGATGCTTCACGTGCTTAAACGATTCACTTAGAGAGCCAACATTTCACTTGTCATTGTTGATCTAATACTTGTGCTTAAGGACTTGATATAAATATTGTTTACTTTGAGAAATCTTGCTGCCCTAATCTGCTGCAAATAAGGATTCTTAAACAGATTTAAATTCGGGATAAGTTCATCATTGTTGCACCTAAGTGCTAGTAGACACAACTAAATAGAGGATGTGCCATGTTACAAGTTTCATTTCATTGATCAAGTGATGGTTTATCGTTTAATAACACACATAACATTGGCAATATCTCGTAAGTCTAGCACTTAACAAACTCTTGTGAGCTTCAAATCTAAACTATTGGACCATGTGGAGATGTGACAATGGATGAAATGAGCATGTTTCCTAAATCTGGAATTTAATAATTTGGTGCATTCTGGACAGCAATATAACACTTGATCTTACACCTACATCACATACAAGTCGATACTGGTATATCTAAATGTTTGTATGGATATCACAATTTCATGGTTAAAATGATACACTTCATGCATGTCTAAACACTCCTAAGCAAATCTGGAAGTTATACAACAATTCTTGAGTCTCTCCATGGTCCAATATCACATTGATATAAAGCTTCATGTTGATTAATAGTTCATRTATCTCTGTGGTYTATTTCCGGAAATCTAGCATAATTAAGCACTTGTTGTAGTAATTCATCCAACATTTTGTCATTGTAAGTTGATCAATCATTTCCAGCACTCTAACACAAGTTTATGGCTAATGGTAATCCACTTTTCAACTGGTAAACTTGTGYTATATTTGTGWTAATCATATAAACACTTTGCATGTGTTAATTCTCACACTTTGAGGCGAATCTGATTTTTTGGTTAACAATACACATAATCAATCTAAGCTAACRGATCACTCTCACATCTACATGATTTAACTGAGATTGACCTTAGGGATACCCCCCTAGACTAGGATTTCCTTAGTCTAAAGTTTGGGGCAAGGCCACCAAGTTGATAATGGGTGGTTTGCCTTACAGTTTCCTCTAGGCTCTCCTGTTGTGATTAGGACTTCTACATCTAAGTGAGAGTTTGAGTGGTAATAGGCTCCAAAATATCACCTGCCATTTMTACAATCAGCTTGCGACGCCAGATGGCTTTACAACTAGCAGTGCTAGCTACCATRTCRTCGGCCCTGTTGAACTCAATGCTACTAAAGCAYGCTTCTTKCYGAACGAGGAAATCATCCYAACYTCAAACTGACGCAACATCCTAAAGCACTATCCCTGTCACCTGCATCTCATGCCTAGTCAAAATCAACAAATGCAATGCAACATCAACTCACYATCTCCTGCATATCTCAAACCATAATCTATTGTKCCCTTCAWATATCAAAGCACATATTTTGCAGCAATCCAATGAATCTGCGTCAGCTCAACCATGAATTGGTTCAAGGTGTTCACTACAAAACATATATCAAGCCTAGTGTTAACTAGATACATCAAGGATCCAATCAACTGTACATACACAGAAGGATCTACCAAATTTGAATCCAAGTCACGATGCAACTTCAGATTCGACATCATAGCAGTGGTCATGGGTTTACAGTCCATCATGTGGAACATTTTCAGGATCTCAATTGGGTATTTTCCCTGACCAAGGAAAACTTCACATGTACCCTGCCACACCTCTAGACCCAAGAAATAGTGCATCACTCCAATGTATTTCATGTCAAACTATTGTGCCAACACACCCTTGCACCCTACAATGAGCTTCTCTAATCTCCCTATAAGTATCAGATCATCTACATACAAGACCAAAACAAGCAAATCATATCTATCAAATAAGTAATAAAAAGTGGGATCTGTAGCAGTTTTGGTGAAACCAAAACCTAACAGTTACTCATCAATCCTAGAGTACCAAGCACAGGGTGCCTACTTAAGCCTATAAAGGGTTTTCTTCAATCTGCACACATGGGTCTCACGCCCATGCACCTCAAACCCTCTCTACTAATTTATGTAAACTTCATCCTCAATCAGAGCATTCAGGAAACTTGAAAGTTATCTTAACATCCATTTAATATAACTACCAACCAAAAAATAGATGCTAAAAACATAATAGTCCAGAGAGAAGTGTACCTAGCAATTGGAGCAAAGGTCTCCTCATAGTCAACTCCCTCTTCCTAGGAGAATCCTCTAGCTATGAATTGAGCCTTGTACTTCTCGATGATACCATCAGCTGCATGCTTCACCATGTACAACCACATAGAATCAACCATTGGTTTCCCCTCTGGTCTTGGTACTATCTCCCACACATCATTCTTCATGATGGAGTTGTACTCCTCCACCATGGCATCCTACCATACTTGTTGCCTCCTCATAACTAGAAGGCTCTATATAAATGATGGAAGACATCAATGCAACATAATTGGGGAATTTCTTTGGAGGATGGCTTAGCCAGAAAGAAGTTGTTGGAGCACCAACTTGCTCTATTGCCTCCTACAATGTATGTGTAAGCCACGGTCCACCTAGACCTCTTGGTTGTACTAGGTGCTAAAGTTGTCTATGTACTCGTATTAGAACTTGTCTAACCTAAACCTGAAGCTCCGCGAAAACTATGGATCGATACTTGGGACAGCGACTGTTGTCTCCTACTCAATCAATACCGAGGGCTCCTAAGACCTGCAAGACCATGCATCCTTATCTATCTTCATATCCCAGCTTATTACCATCTTCCTCTGAGAAATAACATAGATTTGTAAGCCCTAGAGGAATCATTGTAGCCAACTAGAATACCCTTCAAGCTAGAGGGTTCAAGCTCTGTTCTATTCTCCTCTAGAACATGAATGTAAACCAGACTCCCAAACACCCTGAAATGAAAAACACCTAGTTTCTCCCTTGTGAAGGCTTCCTATGGAGTCTTGTCCTCCAACACCCCATGAGGACATTTGTTTCATATATAAACTGCAATGCAACATGCTTTTTCCTAACGTAATGTTATCAGAATTGAATCGGTCATCGAACCAATCAACCCCAAAAACTCAAACCGAACTAGAACCGGAAAAACACCGGACCAAAAAACCAGTCGACCAAAAAATACATAAAATATTCAATTTTTGAAAAAAACATATATATATTCATGTGCATCCATATAAATCCATCACAAATATGCAAAGTTTCTCATGTATAAAGCAAGGGTGCATATAACCAAAATAGCACCAAGTGCAATCCATCTCTGAACCAAAAATAAATCAACAAAGAGGCTCTAAATGGCCTCTAGAGTCCAAAAAAAGTCGTGCTACAACAAAAAACTACATATCATCAAAATTATTACCTATATTGGGATCCTCATCATCAATATCACCCTCTAAGCATTAAAATAAGATAGAAAAAGATTAACATGCCTAATCAATGATTTTGCTTGAGTGAAGGGTACATTTTTACTAGGGTCATGACATAAGAGTTCAACAATTAATGCCTCCAACATCAAGGTACATAGAGGGCTTGGTGCTCTTGATTAAATGCCAATTCCATTCCCTCATACATGACAAAATCCAATGGAAACGTTGCAATCCTGTCAATGCTGAAATCCTAAAAACTGTTAAGTCTACTAAATTTTGAATGGGATCTAAAATTCTACTTTCTCCATATGAAATCCAATGAGGTTGTAACCACTCTCAAACATCCTGAAACAATTAATGGTAATGTTCAAAATTTAAGTAAAAGGATGAAAATGAAAAATAAAAGAGAATGTCAACTTTTATCCTTTACTAGGGTGAGTGAAATGGAAGGAGGGGTCTCTTTAAATAGAGTTAGTAGGGCCCCAAGGTTAGGTATTATGCTTGAAAATAACTTAATTTATTGCTTTCTTTTTTTAAAATTAGGTTTTGGTGGTCCCTAGCCGCACCGTACAACATTGTACGGAATTGGCCGATTTGGTATGGAACCAATCAAAACAATCTGAAACCTTGAACCAAACCAAAATGGCCCTGAAACCAATCGAACCGACCAGTTTTGTCGATTCTGATAACAAGCCATAAAGGAACATGGGAAGATCTAAGTCGTGAACCATAGACTTAGCAGGCTCTACTATGGACCTATTCTTTCTCTCAACAACCCCATTTTGTTGCGGGTTGTAAGGTATTGTCAACTCCCTCTTGATCCTTTCTTTTCTGCAAAAGGAATCAAAGTCAATGGAGGTATACTCTCCTCCATTATATGATCTCAGTACCTTGATCTTCTTACCTGCTTGGTTCTCAACAAGAGCTTTAAACTCTTGAAACTTGCTAAAGACCTCATCCTTCGTCTTCATAAAATATATCTAGGTATTTCTAGAAGAATCATCAATGAAAGTAACATAATAAATATTACCTATTAATGAAGTTGATAACATGGGTTCATAGACTCCTGAATGAATCACATCAGGAATCCCTCTTAATATATGCTCACTGCTTGGGAAAGAAACCTTGGCATGCTTGCAAGTTCACATCACTTGCACACTGCTCTCTTCTCCACCTTGAAGTCAGGGAATTCAACCACCATGTCCTTCATAAAAGGTAAGGAACCATAGTTCAAGTGACCAAAATCCTTTGTGCCAAAGCTCACATAAATCATCACTACTAATCAATAAAGCTCTCTACTTCACTTATTATGCTAGTAATTTATAACGGCCACCCTCCCAGACTCCTCTAGCCAACACTTGACCAAGATCAAGGTTCTGACTTTTGATGATCACTTCCTAATCATCTAACTCAACCCTGCACTTCAAATATGCTAGACAAGAAACAGAAAGGAAATTTTTAGTCATACCAAGAACATTCGGTACCTCATGTAGATCCAAAACTTCTTTAGTTGGCATGCGGAACGAGATAGACCCCAACCCAACCACTAGGTACCTACCATCATCACCAAGATCCACTTGCATGTTGGTATCTTGTTCCTCCAACTTGAAAAAAGTTTATTTGTTTGAAGTCATGTGTCTTGAGGCTCCACTTAAACATACCACCCAACACCTAAAACTATGTTGGTGGAAAGACATGACACCATGGCAAAGGTCATATGAAACCTAGCTATTGGTATCTTGTTCCTCCAACTTGAAGAAGGTTGATCGGTTCGAAGTCATGTGTCTTGAGGCTCCGTTGTCAACATACCACCCAACACCTGAAACTGTGTTGGTGGAAGATATGACACCATGGCAAAGGTCATATGAAGCCTAGTAGTTAGCTCGTCCACTCCTGAAGCTTCAATGCTTCCTGCAAACTATTTCTATTGCTACTTACCCTTCCCCTTCTTCTTCTCAAGACATTGAGAATCATAAATGGCCATGCTTGTTGCAGTTGAAGCATTTGATATGGCTCAAGTCCTTCTTTTGCTTGTTAGAAGCCCTTAAGTCTTCTTTCTTCTTCTAACCCTTGCCAAATCCTTCCTTTCCTCCCTTCCTCACCTTCCCGATGAGGGCTAGGTCTAGAAAATCCTCATAACTAGTTGAGACATGTTGTAGTTTCATCTCTTATCCAACAAAAGCATCCCACAACTGCTTGACATCAAGTAAACTCTCTCGACCACAGATACTTTGAACAAAGTTGTGCCACTATGGATTAATGCCATTCAAAGAAATCTGAACTAGTTTATTGTCGGACCGCCAAGGATAAGTCGGACCCTATGCTTGGCCTTGGAGTTTACCAAATTCCCTATTCCTGTGGCAAATCATACATTGGCCAAACAGGAAGATCATTCAAATCTCGTCTCAAAGAACATATTGTTGACACCACCCACAATCGCATCTCCAAATCTGTTATTGTTGAGCACTCTTTTAAATCTAAACACCTCATTTGCTTCGACCAAACAAAAACTCTTGCCTCGGCACCCTTCTACACCTCACGCATCATTCAGAAATCAACGGCCTCTTGAAATTGAAAAACACCCCGACAATTTAATCGAGAAGATGGCTATAAACTAAGCCATTCTTGGAAGCCTATTCTTCATCACCTCGAACTAGAAACCTAACTTACTTATATTCTTGGGATCGTCTTCTATGTTATTCTCTCTCCCTACCTCGTTTACATTGTCTTCAACCCCAATTTTTCCTCCTTATAATCCTTTCCTCTTAATCTTTATTTCTTTTTCATTTTTCTTTGTATTATTGGACCCTTCCTAGCCCATTCTCCTTCACTCTTGGGTTTCAATTATTTTCCTAGCCATGTTTCCCCTTCAATTATAGTTTTAATTTTGAATCACTATCATAACGGCTAATTTCTTATCATTATATTAATACTATCTGATTAATTTATATCTTTTTCACCTTTCCTTCGACTTTCATTCCTTTCTTCAATGGCTATCTTCTTTAGACCTTCCTATTTATTTTCCAACACTCTTTTTCCATTCTTAAGCTTCTTTTGTCTCTAACGATGTGTGGAGTGTCCACTCGAAACGTTGGACGTTTCAAAATTTCTCACACAGTTTAATTCCAAAAAGCTGAGGCAGCAATAGTTCATTGTCCTCAACTTGGTCCCCAACTACTGCAATTTGATCTCTTAGCTCCATTATCTTTATGAGATAGCTTGCAACTATATTGGTTTTGCTCATCCAGTACTGTTGAGTTTGTTCTTTAAGAGCATCTTCCTAGACACATTCACACTAGGACAGTGTTCCCAAGGCATCATACATCTCTTTGGCAGTGTTCTTCCCAACAATATGAGGGATTGGATAATCTTTCACCAAATCCAACAAGGTTCGCTTCATTGCCACTGCCTTCTTGATGTGTTCTGCCAGATCTTTGGGATATGTAGGCGGCACAACCACCTTCTTCACAAGGTACTACAAATCTACCATTTCTAAGAGGTTCTGCAATCTCAACTTCCACGACACAAAGTTGGAGGCTCTCTCCAATAAGTGACTCTCTCGTATACTAAGAGTTTCCATTGTTGCAACTTCTTCGAAGAAGCCACACTCTGGATCAACAAGGGCATCTCACCCCACAACCCTTCTTAGGTCCACATGCCAATCACTGGCACAACTCTGCTTTGATAACTAAAGCTTGCACATACTACCCACTGAAGCCCTCCAACAACTCTCTACCCTAGATAGCTTGCCTCTCCATACATGAAATTTGGAAGATTTCAAAAACTGGGCTCTGATACCATGTTAGATTTCCTTGAACCATAGTAATCAAACTTTGCACTCAAAGAATTCCTAACCTGCTAGATAGCTAAATCTTTAAAGCCACTCAAAACTTTTGTCCAAATAATGCTAAAATCTGCAAACACATACTATAGAAAATATATAACGAAAAACTCACAGGTCTATCCTAAATCACATCATTGTTAATAAGCAGGAAAACAAAATTACAGCTCACTGATACCTCACAATATCCCATTCAAAAGGAGCTGCAGAAGACTCGGCTACCTGTTAGCAATCAAATGGACCTGCGGGTGCCAGATAAGCACTATCAGAAGGAAGCAAAATTATCTTATCTTTGTCTAGTCTGTCAGTAAGTAGGAATGGTCACAGGAATTTTGTATGAATGGTATTGACCCCTAGGTCACACCATGAACAAATACTGCAAACTCGGCATCAACAAAATAACGGTGGGTATCATCAACTCAGGAAATTATTGGCAAGCATAAACTTATACCCGAAAAACTCAGAAAAATAGGCTACCTTAAAAACACTGAGAAACTCGGAAAAATGGAGAAAAATCAGAGACTTTTGCAACACAGCTATGCACCATATGATATAGTAGGGATAGATAGACAAAGTACTACTGGTCTCTGGTTTTTGGTTTGAAAATTTTCTGGAAGTTTGCAGGGATAGATGAAAATCCCTATTTTGTTAGTATGTACCTGAAATAACCCGCACATGTTATCATATTTAAATAAAAAAACTTGTTCTCTTAGCAGAAAGGAGGAGGGGCACATAGAACAAAAACCTGCATGCAACAACAAAATAAACCTTGCCAAGAATTGAACCTGCATAGAGCCATTGTATAATATTCTTTCTTATCATGGCAACTTCTAAGTTCTGCAGATTCTCTTCATGAAATATTGATTTATTATACAGTTTTGCTGAAACGGTCTAAAAATTTTGTTTGGGAGGCAAAAGATATGACAGATATAGCATGTTGCATTTATGTAGATTTATTAGCTACAAGTAGATAAATCCACACCAAAACTAGCATAAAGATTGCTGTCACAGAAATTCACCACAAGTAAAAGATATCTTTCTATTTAACATTCACAAATTAATTGCAACTACTATGACAGAGAACAAGAATACAGACAGAATTCCCAGTCAGCTTGTTCCAAACAGATTTCCCTGTCAGCTCGTTCTATCTCTCAGTTACGTAAAAAAAACTGGTGCATACCCGTAAAAACCATATGTTCTCCTTTGTCTAACATACAAAGCAGAGGTACAGCATTGCATCCTAGGAACCTCTGACCAGTTAAACTGTCCCTGAAAAATTCTTACAAGTATCAGGCTCCTAAAGTGCCAATATATCTTTGCAGTTTTTCCTACTCGATATTTTCTATAGTCAATAATTCCTTCTCCCAAACCATCTCCTTAGACCCCCAGCCTTTTCCTGTGCTTGACCTGTTTTCTTATTCAAAATTTGTCCCAAGGTTGATTTCTTCTTCTGCTGTCTTGAATTGACTTTTATACCAGATGTGGGCAAACCAAAGTGTTCTCCACAACCCACCATTCGCAAAGTGTGGAAGAAATATGCGTCCCCAATATGGATAATAAGGCCCAGGAAACTTGATCAATGCAAAAAAGGCCCCTATTATAGCAAGATGCCATGGAAACCCTCCTTCCTGTCATCAATGACCGGATATCAATAACCTAAAACCAAAAACAAAAACAAAAAAAAGGAAATCCCAGAATAAATAATACAGTCACATAATAGCAAGCAACATACTAGTTTTATGAGATCACCTGAAGATTCTCTGATAATTCGACTGCAGTTTCCTTCAAAATTCCTGCAAGATAAATACCAGCTAACATGCCAATAGGTATAAGCAGCTCCTTATTTTGCCAGCCACAGTAAATCATCTCACTTAGAGATGACACAAACAGGACAGGAATGAACAGCCACTTTGCCACCTCGAATGCAAGCCGGAATAAGTGGTGAAAAAATTTAGTGTAGACTCTGTCCCATGGAAAGACTTTTATTGGTTCAGGACATCTCTCCCACAGATTTCTCACTTTCTCCAAATATACATGTCTAATTTTGTCCGGGCCACCAGATTGCCCTCTAGTCATATTCATTACATGAGGAACTACTCGCTTAAAACTTCGATATACAACTGTCTGTGAAGGACTTGAAACTGATGAGGCCTTGCGGAAGTAAGCAAGCTGTTTTTTGAGAGAAATAAAACAGAATCAGATTAAAGTCTAGAAGAGTATCAAAGCAAAAGAGTATGAAAAACAGATAAGCCATTGACTCCGGAGCAGCTAACTTGTATCACGACGACCTAGAAAGTCAGTCTACATTTGCCCCAAACCTAAGCTCAGAGGAAAGTTGAAACTGAGAAGAAGAAAACCATGACGCTAGGCTTGGAAGGTGACAAACCAAAATTACCCAGCTCTGTGTATCCATTCATAAGTTGGGGACTATAGTGAATTTGAGTAGAGTCTTATTCATAATTCAATGTTAGCCTAAAAGTTTATACTTTTATTTTTGTCCCAGGGAAGACCTGGTGCCAGTTCATGTGTAAATTGTTTATCAACAAGCGGTATAACGGGTATTCCATTGAAGAAGGGAGAGAGTTGTTTGCCAACAACATTAAAAGGCCTCTTCTCTATCATTCAATTTGACATTTTTCTCTGTATCCTCGCTTTATACCCTACAACCTAAAATCTAAATACCAAACCCAAAAAGAACAGGAAAAAATTACCTGTGAATGATGTAATAAAAGTGAGTGTCTGCTTCCTAACTTCAATCCAGCGGCTGTAATAAGATTGTTGGGTGACACTGAGAGCTGTGGAGTAGGGTTTTGCAGCGCCATTGATTTCTCCTCTGGTGCTTTTCTCTGGATAGGACTAATGTAGTGTATAAAAGTAACTCATTGAATTGCCAATGTGGGTTCCTAATCGTCTTGATAGTGTCTGTTAGTCAATGTCTATGCTAAACCTTACTCTGGATATGATCGGGAGTTTTACATAAAACATTTTCTTGGCATTATACATCCAGGTGTCCAACTAAAGAAAATACGAGCGCCCGAGGGTTACGATATTTCTACACAAATAGTATATTGGTTTTTTACCATTTCCGTCAACTCGTGACTTAAGAAAAAATTAAGATACTTCTCTCATAATTAATTAACTCTTGTGCTAGTATTTATTTTTGTAAACTTATTTGACTTGAGAATTATAAAATATTAAAGTTTATATGTAGCATTAACTAATCTTTGCAATCAATGTAAGAGAGTAAGTAGGTTTTTAAAAAAGAGTAAGTGGGCTTTTTAGGATATGAAATTTTTTATATCATTTATCCCTTGGTTCATGTAGGTGTGTTTAACATGGCTTCCCTTTGGTGTTGAGGATAAACATCGTGGCCTTTCAAATGTATCAATCATTTCTCATCATGATTCTATCGATAGATTGTCCCCTTCTCAATTGAAAGTTGTTAATGTCAAAATTGTATGTTTCTTAAGGTGTTTTCTTAATATTTATCGTCAATCGTGTTCTGCTCTTGTCATAACTATATGAAATAACATTTGACGAAGGTTTGAGGCTTGTGTGATCAACTTTCGCCACACGCCAAGGATGGTGGCATGCTTAGGTGTGACATGGCATTGGCCATAATATGGAATGAAGCATGGGAGATTGACACAGATGATGCATGGTCAACCCACATAGGGTGAAATCTATTTTGGCTAACCTACTTTAAGTCATGATGGTTCAGCCATCCAAGCCATGATAGCTCTGCCATATGTTTGACCACACTAGCATTTCCCCTATTCATTCTACCCATTCATTCCTCAATTTGCTACTTTGTGTTTGAACCTCCTATGCCCTTGCTCACTATGTGTTTAAACCTACTTCTTCATTACTCATTATGTGTTTGAACCTCCTCTGACTAATGTAACTTCTTGCATTCTCCCCTCAACATTCAACCCTGGGCTCTGCATTCAATATTCCACATTTGGCCCTACAACTACTCAATGTTTGGCACTACAACTACTCGATGTTCAACCCTACAAATGATATGTGCTTGCATGGTTGAAGCCAATGTATAAACGATCTTTATGCATTCCATATGTGTATTCCTCCATTTGTTTACTCAATGTTTAAACCTGCTTCCTCCCTACACATTTTGCATTTGAAGCTCCTCCCTCAAATGTAATTGCTTGCATTCCACCCTTAATATTCGGCCCTTAACCCTGTGTTTGGAATTCAGTGTTGTGTTTGGCCATGAAACTACACAGCATTTGGACCTGCAACTGCTCGGTGTTTGGACCTACAACTGCTCGGTGTTTGGCCCAGCAATTGCTCAGCATTTCCCCATGCACCTACTTAATGTTTGGCTCTACACTTGCTCCATCCTTGCATGGCTTATGTTGAGGGATAAATGGTATTTATGTGTTTCTCCCATCCATTTCTCCATTTGTTCACTCCACATTTGAACCTATTATGTCCCTGGTCACTCTACATTTGAAGCTCCTCCATTCAACGTGGCTTCTTTTATTCAACCCTCAATGTCTACTTTGTGGTTGAACAATGAGAAGGAGTCTTCCTTCTTGACTTTGCTCCATTATTGTTTAAGGCGAGGCTATGTTTTTTTTTTTTTTTTTTCTCAGAAAAAAACATAATGTTATTTCATTGGAAATAAAATTAGACTTTGTAGATGCATGAAAAGTCATGCATTTCCTGGGATATGCACAAACCACAAGGGCACATATAGACCAAAAGGTTGCAACCTTTCAACTTGAAAACGTCCTGAATACATATACCAAAAGAGGAGCCTTGATGATAGACATAAAACTGAGCCACAAAGTTGTAGCCCACTATCTTATACCATCCTAAGAACATATACAAAAAGTGTTGCCCAGTTGGACATAAAAAACCGATACATAGAACTACTCATGACACACACAAAATAGCCCAGATCTAGGGGAAACGTATATGTAATCAAAACTCGATAGAGACATTGCTGTGAAACAAAACCAGAAGAGGAAAAACTAGTGATGTAGAACTTCAATAAAAGGCTTGTGGTAGTACTCGAAAAAAGTGCCATTGTTTTCCTCTGAAATCATCCATTGTCCTTGCTCCATAAGCAATTTGTCCTTTGAAAGCCGATTTGCTATCATGTTCCTTTCCCTAAAAACATGGTGAATTTCAAATTTATCAAAAGAGCCAAAAATTCTTTGAATTTCCTCAAGGATGGGAAGCAAATGAATGTTATGAGATTGGTGTTGATTTTGAACCCATTTAACCACCAACTCAGAATCACCAAAAACCTGAAGAGAAGACGCGTTTTTTTTTGTTCTTTTTCTTTCGCAAAAAGGAGAAGAAGTTTTAAAGACATCAACTCTATAAAATTGTTTGATCCAGGGCCTAAACCCATTTTGATTTTGAAGCTCACATTGTTTGAAAGATGTAAAATCACCCTGCCCCCACAAATTTGTTGCTTGTTCTGTGAAGCCCCGTAAAAAAATGCCCAGGGCCTTTGGTTGTCCACTCTTTCGGCCTGAACTTTTCTATTTTTCTGGCCAATTTTTTCCTGAGGAAAATGAGCTAAAATGGCTAAGGATTGAGCTGTAATAATTTCGAATGGTATGTCTTTATTTCGAAAGATTATAGAGTTCATGGCTAGCCAGATACCCCAACAGACAAGGGATGGGAGAGATTTAATATTGTTATTTGAAGAAGTGGAGCACCAGGACTTTCATGCCTCCTCCACCTGATTCCCATTCCAACAGAGGACTCTCCCCATCACCTGTGAGATTTCCTGCCAAATAGCCTTAGAAAAGGGGCAAAATAAGAATAAGTGTGCATGAGATTCATCCTCGCATTTACATAAAGAACACCATCCAGGACCTTCAACCTGCCTTTTTTTCATAAAATCTAAAGTCATAACTTTTTTAACCAGCAAACACCACAGGAAAAGCTTTGATTTTGGTGGGCATTTTAACTTCCATACCCCTTTCCACCACCACTCTGACTCCTTGAGGTGGAGATCTAGGTTTAGTTGCACATAACCGACTTTTGGTGTATAAATTCCAAAAGGATCTGAAGCCCAAATCAATTCATCTTCCATGTCCACTAGTCTAACATGTGCCAATTTTAAAGCTCTGATGTAATTTCTCCATTGAATATCATCGCCATCTTCCAGACCCAATTGGGGGAGGGATTTCCACTCCTGTGATCAAAAAGTGGTAAGATATGGATCCCCAATTTGACTTAAAAAGAAATACCCCTTATAATGCAGACTCTGAATTAAATTTTATGACGGTATATGAGCTCCTCTGCAACCTAGCCATGGGTCCCTACCAATCCGCACCTGATTTCCTTTACCGATTCGCTAAACCATATTGTCCCCTATAACATCAAAAGAGGAAACCAATGATTTCCAAATAATGGAGGCCAAGGGGAACTTCTTCAGAGGGTTTCTAATCCAATCTTGAATAGATGCAGGTTTAATATATTTTTTTATTACCACCTGAGTCCATAAATTGCTCGTTGTGATGAGCCTCCATGCTGACTTTGCAGCCAGAGCTTTTGCAAAAAGGAAAATATTCTTCAAACCCCACCCTCCTAAAGATTTTGGGAGGGCCAAGGATGACCATTTATCCCGGGGGATAACCGCTTTGTCTTGGGGCCCCTCCCACAAGAATTTTGAACACAACTTTCTAATCTTTTCTAGAATACCTTTGGGGACCCACGCTAAGGACATCCAATAGACGGGTATAGCTTCTAGAATCGATTTGACCCAAACCGGTCTTCCTGCCCAAGAGAGCCATTTAAAGCTCCAGATATTTAGTCTTTTCTCCATCTTATCTAACAACCACATCCAGTCCACCTTCTTATAGCTATTTGGTTTAAGATGAAAACCCAGATATTTCAAACCGATGTCCAGCCCTTTTATCTCAAACGGGAAGAAATTCCTATACTCCTCTATCTCTTCTTCATCCATATTCTAAGTAATTATCATGGACTTCCCCCCATTGATCACTATTCCAGTAGCTAGGCTGAACAGATCCAAAATTTCATGAAGCTTTCATGCATCCCTTCTTGATCCATTGCAAAATATAATAACACTGTCAACAAATAGTATGTGAGTGAATCTAAGGGCGGGTGAAATAGAAATACCTTCGAATTCCCTGTTTAATTTTGTTGATTCTAGTGCCCTACTTAGGCCTTCTACCACTAAAAGAAAAAGAAGGGGCAAAAGTGGGCAGCCTTGGTGAAGTCCACTCTCCGCTCTGAAGAAGGGGGAGGCAAAGCCATTTATCAGCACTACAAAATAGGCAAAAGAAATACAACACATCGCCCATCTAATAAAATCGATTTCAAAACCGAAATAGGTTAAAAGCAGACGAATGCATAGCAAATTAACCCGTTCATATGCCTTTGACAAATCGATTTTTAGGACTGCCCCTTTTAACTTCTTTGTTTTGATAGAGTGGAGCCCTTCCTGAGCCACTCCATTGGCTTCATGAATTTGTCGCCCCTCCAAGAATCCAAACTGTTCTTTTAAGATTGAGATGGAGAGGACCTTTTTTAATCTTCGAGCTATCAGCTTTGCCACTGTCTTATAGATACAGTTGCACAATGAGATAGGTCTGAAATCATCCAAGCTCTGCGGAGAATCAAACTTTGGAATGAGTGCAATGAAAGTTGAGTTTATTGGATCATGCAGATGACCTTTTCTGCGAACTTCTTCTATCACTGCCAACAAGTCCTTCCCTATTGTATCGAAAAAATCCAAATAGAATTCAATAGTCCATCCATCTAGCCCTGGACTTTTATTTTTCTAGAAACTATGTAGGATCATTTTTAACTCATCCTCTAAAACTTCTTCCATAAGTTTCTTATTGTCATCCTCCTCTAAAAATATGGGGAAGAGAAGGGCAAGACATAAAATCTTTGCCATATTGGTCTGATTTGAGTCTTCGAAAAGATTTTGAAAATGACTCTTTCTCAATTGTGCCAAGTCCTTGAAAGAGGATACCTCTCTACCTGAGGAGTATGAGAGATTCCAAATGGTATCCTTGATCTTCCGACCATTTTCAAAATCCTGGAAGAATTTTGTGTTTTCATCCCCACTGTTGAGCCATGTAGCTCTACTTTTTTGCCGCCACATCTCCCCGTGATCCTTTACAAGTTTTCTTTTTTTCTTTTCCAAAACAATGAGGGCCTCTTTCGAATATGGAGTTGCAAAGCCTTCACTCTTAGAGTCATAAAAAGATTGAAGTGCCTCCTTGGTTTCTTTGAGTTCTCTATCATCTCTGACTCTTTTATCCTTTTCCCATATGGTTGCCCTTTGTTTGACCCTCTTGAGGTTAGAAGAAAAATAAACTCTCGCAGCTACTTCCCCATCCTCCTGCCATTGCTCCCATCCTTCCTTGACCAAATTTTGAAAACTCTCCTCCAAAGACCAAGAAGGATTATATTTGAAAGGGCTTGGAGGTTTAATCGGACCTCCTACTATTTCAAGAAAAATGGGGGAGTGGTCATAAACTCCACCAGTCCCAATCCACTGCCGAATATGCAAAGGTTGGTTTAGAAGAGGGTCTGCAACCAAAAATCGATCCATTCTCTTTGTTATTCAATCTTCCCTAGTCCTCTTATTCCTCCATGATGTTGATAATTTGATTAGGGCTAGATCCGACAATCCAACTTATGAAATTAGGTGATGAAAGAAATCAGAAAGAGGGTCAGCTCGCGCCCTGGGCCCCCAAACCTCAGCTACCCCAAGAGAGAAATTTAGATCACCTCCTATGATCAGATTATCCTTTTTGAAGAAAGACGTTTTGGAGAGAGCTTCCCAAAAGGGGACCCTATCCTGGAAAGGTCCATGTATATTTAGGATTGAGAAGATTCTACCCATATATCCACAAAAAAAATATGCACCTATGTAAGACTCTACACCCCATGAGCTAAGTAGATTAATCTTTACTCTACTCCATCCAATAGCCACTCCTCCTGATCTTCCTTTTGCATCTAGACCAATAAAAACCTAGTGTGGGAGCAATGAGTCCATCTTCTTTGAAACATCATTTCCTGAAGTAAAATAATGTTCAGTTGGTGTGATAAGACCAGCCTTTTTAAGGAAACTTTTTTAAGCGGGCTTGCCACACCTCGACAGTTGAGAGAAATAGATTTCAAGGTGGAACCCCCAACTGGGGTTTCTTTGCTCTAAGTGCCCCATATATAGATTGTTGTTTTCCCACTGCTACATTCACCATAGCCTTTTTATGTTCTTTAGAAAGATAAGACCTCCTCCCTGTACCTTTGGATCCCAACAAACACCCAAGGGTCGATCCCAAGCCCAATTTTTGCATGCTTGAAGACCCTGAAACTTGCTTGTTCCTAAGGTTATACACAATTTCCTTCTCCTCTGAATCTGATGAGGACTCCGAGTCTTCATTCAAGGGAGAAAAGGATGAATATTAGAGGGCTGACAACTTATCCGGACCAAAAAGAGGGGGAGGTGATGAGTGATCCTCAGATATCACAATGATCTCAGGGTGAGATGAAAGATGGAATCCTGCAGGAGGTGGAAATGGTAGGGGAATAGGTTTGGGGCAAGACAAAGGGGAGGGCGAGGATGAAGAAAATAAAAGTCCATTCTAATATTTTCCCATAAAAGAAAGAGAATTAATCAAAATATTAATGGATTGAGGGAACAAAAAGACGTATCGTTAAGGGAGATACCTCGAACAATCTGCGTCCTTTCAATAATAGGGAGATGAGAAGGACTAGGGTCTCCTTCAGCTAGCACCGCCATTGTCGCTAAAGATTCATACTAAACTTCCAATGTTGAACTGGTGCTCCCACAAAATGGTCTCTTCCATGGCTTGATAATCTCCTCTCTTATCCTTGGGATAGAGTTAGACTTTGCCCCAGGAGGTCCCAGAGATTCCTTCTTCACGCAGGATACCGATGGAGACTGCTTATGCATTATGGGTCTAAAAAGTAATGAACATTGGCTCACTACATGCCTTTTCTTGTGGCACCCTCTGCATCTAAAAGACACACCCTTGTAGTCCAACCGTTGTTTGAAATGTTTTCCTCCTACTACCAGCTCAATGTCTTCCGCCAACCCTTCCCGCAAATTTGTTTGCACCAAAATGTGAGCCATCACATATTCATATGTGGGCAAGAAAGACATGTCGACATCCAGAAAGGTCTCGAGGGTATTCCCAATAAGCTTGAAAATCTCCTTCGACCAAAACTCCAAAGGAAGGCAAGGGAAACACATCCAAATGGGTACCACATCTAGGCGTTCTTGTCCGACATCAAAAAGAGGAGTCCAGAGCTTGAAGAAGACTGGGGTTGAGTCTAAACTCGGACTTAAGGGCCCAAAGGGCATCTTTCGATTTCAAAAATTTGAAAACAAACCAACCCCTTGCCAAAACATTTGTTGCTAACACATAGCCCAAAACACCCACCCAAGAAGAGGTTGCCCATTCCTTTATAGTTTTTTCATTGAAAATCCTACCCCTCACAGTACCCACCACCACCATAGCTATTAGATCCACAACTTGGGCCATAGAAACATCCTCTCCCAGAACTAGTCGAGCGTGTCCCCTTTTTGGGTTTAAAGTCTTGATTTTCCTCTTGCACGAGCTTAACAGAGCACTTAGGGAACCCATCTGATTCACGACCACAGGAGAGGGGAAATTCCCAAAAGGTCCAAAAGAAACCCTCAACTCAACCTCAATGGATGGAATAATAGAGGGTTGTGTATGCACTAGTAGTGAGTCCGAGAATTCAACTATCATAAAAGGATCTGAAAAACCCCATGAAGTGTTACATAAAACCTCTGGAATATTCAAAGAAGGGAGCCCTGCAAGGGGAATTTCCTTAAAGAGAAAAGAATCTGATACTCCACCTTGTTGTAGAAACCCCAAATCTCCCTGTCTTTGTTGCCCCAGGGTCCAAACCTCTTCTTCCAAAGATGTGTCTGCCCATGAGGAGAGTGGGTAGGTCTGGAAGAGACTCAGTGTCACTTGCGATGTCTCCAATAATTAATTCGGACTAAAAAAATTACCTCTCTGCACAAGAGAGGAAAATTGTGGAGAGATCTAGATGGAAAAGGAGGAACCTTGGAACAGCCTCGACGAGGAGCCTAATCCTTCTGACAGAACATTCCCGCAATCGAGTCTCCCAAAAAATGTGTCGGGATCAGGGTTTGCAAGAGTGCCAGTTGGTGATCCCCATATATCCACTCCTTTTAACGGATCCATAGTGTAGTCGAATAAATATTCCTCCTTGACCCAACCGCTAACAATAGACTGCATGGTCTGCCCAAAATTGCTTGGAGTCAGATCCTATCACCATCGCAAGGGTTTTCGCAGCGCCCCTCTGACCCCAACCAATTTGATCATCATGGATCCTAAGGCAGGGCTATGTTGTCTCACTTGTCTCAGCATTTTGACATTCAACATTTGACAAGTATAGACTAGGCACATTGTTCATTTTTTTTTTTTAGAGTCAATCTATGAATATGTGGGCTATTTGTTTTTCCAATTTCCCCCCCTTTATTGAAAAATTGTGGAGATGCTCAGTTTGAAGTTATAAATATGTATAGGTATTCCTCCTAGGAAAGAGGTTAATGTCACGTACCCAACCACCCCTGTGCCTCCTAGGATCGTGGGGCACTGGAAAATTTCTCAAATTTCCCACTAAATTCATCTTTAATAACCAACTCTAATACCATTTAATTATTCTTCCTTATCATAAGTTGTTATTAATCATGCAAAATGAAATGCGTAAATCATACAATGCACATTGAACACTCATTAATATAAATACGATATATTCATTAAACATAACAACAATTAACACACAAATACACATCATAAATAACATGTAAAACTCATATAATAGAACACTTATATTTTAAAGAAAGATTACAAAACCGGTTGCTAACATGGGATGTTTCTCCCAGTCATATGCAATGTTGCACCATATCTTTCTGCAATATGCCACCTCTGAGTTGGGGCTATGAATCCATAAAGACAAACAATAACTCTCTCTCATCCCAATTTCCCACTAATTACACAACCTATGCACTCACACAACCATCCCAAATCACTAGCTCTCTTCCCCCCTTTAGTTTGCACAACTCAAGAGGGGATCCCCTTCCATGTAATGCAATCTCTTAAGCTATCACACCTCTTTCCAGGCTTCAACACAGATTGGCCAGGAAAATCTCAATGATGGGATCTACAGGGATTCTTAATGGCACCTTTCACAACATAATTACATGCAGGCAATCCTAGCCTTCAATCACAAGTTTATCTCTCTCCCCCTTGCAGTTTGAATCATACTAGTGTCATGGTATAATGATGGTTGAATTCTCCCTCGGCTTCCCAAAAACAAGGATTATGTATACATCTTTTGAATCGGCCACTTGGCACTCAAAGAACTCCGCCTAACTACTTTGGCACATTTCCCAAGGTTGATTGTCCCATTTACAAAAGCTAAGATAAGGTATTTTGGGTTACATTAAAATATATTATTTTCAAGCTTTGGCCCCCTTTAGCCCTCTCTCATTCCTCTCTCGTGGAGTCATAGCCCCTCATCGTCTTGCAACTAGTGATGCATTTTATTAATAACTTTAATGTACATCATCTACATTACTTGGCCCTCGTCCATATTGGTCGACTCATAACCTAATTCACATATATACATTCCATTACATTTCAAGGATCAAAACTTAGGTGTTGCATTCCCCTCCTCCTTAGTTTTGCACTGTTCTCGGTGCACATCACCATACATGTGTTCATATATATATATATATATATATATATATATATATATATATATATATTTTACATCGAAATCTCAAAATAGTTGCAAGTATGCTTCTTGTATTACATCTTCCAACTCCCATGTCACATTCCCAAGGCTATAGTAGCTCCATTAGACCTTTAGCTACTTGATGGCTTTGTTCTGGTGCACCTTGACTTTCTAGTCTAGGATACGTACATGCTCTACCTAAAAGTCCCCTTCGGGCTCCACTTGAATCATAGTCCAATCAATCACGTGGTTAGGATCACGTACATACTTTTTCAATAAAGATACATGAAATATATTATGCACGTGCATGGATGTAGGCAATGCAAACATATATGCAATTGGCCCTATCGTGTCTAGTATCTTGAATAGTCCACAAAATCTAACTACCAACTTGGTGCAACTTCCCAATTTTATTGAATTTCTCTTTTGTTTCTCTTTCCGAAATACATATTCTCCCACTTGGAATTATCTGGCTACTCTACCTTTGTCTATATAGTTTTTCTACTTATCCCGGGCTACCTTCAAATTTTGTTTGATTTTGACCATTCATTCTTCCACCTCCTTGAGCATATTAGGCTCAATCACTACTTTGTCTGCTAGATTTTCCCATCTCACCATAGTACTACACTTTCTGCCATACAATCCTTCAAATGAGCTCATTTTCAAGGATGTTTGATACCCATTGTTGTATGCAAATTCAAATAAATGTAACTACTCCTCCCATTTGGATGGCTTGTCCACCACATACATTCTCAACATGTCCTCAATTACTTGTTTGACCCTCTCTGTCTACCCATTTGATTCTAGGTGATACGATATGCTAAAATTTAAATCCGTCCCAAATCCTTTAAATAATCCTTTCCAAAAACTGGAAGTAAATTTGGAATCTTTGTCGGATAATATTGCCTTAGGCACACCATGTAGCCTGGAAATTTCCTTCATGTAAATCTCTACAATGTTGGCTACCCTATGTGTCAGATTCACTGGAATAAAATGGGTAGCCTTTGTGAACTTATCCACCGCTACCATGATGGAATAATGCAACTTCACTATTTTGTGTAACTTGGTAATGAAATCTATTGAAACAATTTCCCATTTCCACTTAGGAATGGCCAATGGTGGTAGCAATCCAACTAGATGTCTATGCTCATCCTTTACCTTTTGACACTCCATGCATTTGGCTATGTATTCGACCACATCCTTCTCGATGAATGGCCAAAAATGTTGACCTCTTATTGTTGAAATTGTCTTATGATATCCTGGATGTCGAGCATATGGAACATTGTGCATTTATTTTGACACCAAATTTATCAACTTGCAAGGATTAGTAACATAAAAAAATTTCCTATACAAGAGGATCCCATCCTCTTCCTACTAGTAATCTTTATATTTATGTTGTATGCTTTTCTTAACTTGTAAATAAAGTTGGTTTGTTGTTGCAACCTCTAAAATTCTACCTTTAAATTTTTAATTATACATGCTAATGGCTATAACATGGAATTCATGCACCCCCCTGCTAAGTGCATCAACCACTTTATTCTCTTTACCTTTAATATGTTTTATGTTAATGTCATATCCGTCGAGAAATTCCAGCCATCTAAATTGTCTAGCATTTATTTTTGGTTGCTCAAACAAATATTTCAGACCACTATGTGTTGGCACCCTAAGGTTTTGCAAACTATGTGTGTGCCATAAGTCAGCACTACGTGTGTGCCCAAAAGGATGCATCGTGCAATGCCAAGTTTCAGAACCTGCACCAAGGATCTACTACGTGTTCCAACCCATTTTCTACTACACACAAAAACTTGAAAAGATTGCATGCAAGCCTAATCCTTAGAGATCTTTAGTAATCATTGTAACCATTTTTGTAACAACCCGACTAGTCATGGTCGAGGTTGAGGGTGAGCTAGCAAGTTTGTTATGATGGCCACACTTTAATAGAGTTAACAGGGATGCATGCAGATATGTAAGAGGGTTGTGTTTTGGTTAATTGAAGAGAGATTATTGTATGAGAGTTGTAGATGAGTTAGAGCTCCAATGATGCATTGTAGAACTTTTTGTTATGTTCAAAGAACAATAGAAGAGAGAAAGTAGATATGAGTGACTGGATATGCTCTTTTTTCATGTTGAATGTGCTCTGCATAGGCTTCAACCCTCTCTGTAGTAATTGTATCTGAATGTTGTTAAGATTAATAAAGCAAGCATGAAGCATATTTTGTATCTATCTCTTGTATATGTTGGTTTGAATGTATGCATGTTCTAAAATATTATGTGTGGTACTCTTATGGTGATAATGAATGAATGCATGGTTATATGATGAATGTTCCATGTATGTTTTATTCATTCGCCCCTTGCATAAAACCTATCATCTTTGTGATTCTCATGGCATCTCAAGTGAGACCTTATTCGATCCTTGAATATTGAATATGTCGATGCCTATGGAGTATTTGTTGGTTAAGCATTCTGAACCCTGGGTCTGAAACCCCCCAAACAAGCAAACAATTGGTTATGTTGTCGAGACTTGAAGGTTTTGTGTTATATGTTGAAGGAAGGACATGACATGGAGACCCTAAAAGGAGGAGATATAAGATTGGCTCTCTAAAAAGGAAGATGTGTTCATGAGACAAGAGACCAAAAACCTATAGAACAACCTCAAGCATTGAAAACAAAGGTACATATACAAAGATATGTATGTAATTGTGTTTGTTGAATTTCCTTGTTTATTACATGAGTGGATAAAGAGACACACAAAGATTAACTATGTATGAAGAGCCCAAGAATCACTTGCTTGGGACTAAGATGCGGTCAATAGGCTGAGATCGATGGATAATAAGTGGGCCAGAGCAGTCGACTTCTAGTTCAACCGAGTTAAAGAAAGGTACATTGTCAAGTTTGCTATCAAGTGAAGAAAATCCTTCAACAATGATGAAAGAAAATTTGTAGTTGGCCCTAAAAGGAGATGGTTGGAATAAATCCCTCCATGGATCAAGATGTTGTTCGTAGAAAAGGTGTTGATGCACATGAAGCCCAATAGGATGACCAAGAAAACCCCCCATGCGAAAGGGGGGGGGGATGGAAATAAGCGGGGAAAAGAAAAGATGAAAGAAAGAGTAGATCCAATAGAAGTGATCTAGAAGAAGATGGGATGAGGTGAGAAGAGAATGGATCCAAAAGAGTAGAGGAGAAAAATAACCAAAAGATACACAAGAAGAGTCGAGCTAAGGAGGCGAGTCACAGAAAGAAGCAAAGAAAAGAAAGCAAGGGGTGACGAACAAGTAATTGGATCCAAGATGAAGAGAAGAGAAATCGCACAAGAAGGGTGTGTGGAAGAAAGATCTATGAAATAGAGAAGCACAAAAGAAGAAAGGGCATCAAAGAGATGCAACATTAGGAGAGAGGTATCAAGAGAGGATACCAGAAGTAATGGGAGCAGGGTCGAGAAAAATGAAGTCAGATCCCCTTGGCTGGTGAGAAATGTAGTCACATCAAAGAAATATGGGGCGTAGAGCAGTAGCGTTGGCACAACAAAAGATAACGATGGAGCCCTCAAAGAAGGAGCAGAGGCCTTGGCAATCATGATCAAGCTTGAGTGGCTAGATATAGGGATCTCTTTTGGATCCCTCATCGAAGAAAATGACAAGAGAGTATGGAGGAACCCCCTCTTTGAACCACCCTCCTTGTGCATTTGTCATCAAGAAGAAAGAACCGAAGAACATGTAGAGGTGAGAGAAGTAGAAGAAGAGAGAGTAGAAGAAAAGGAAGGAGAGTATAAGAGCGAAGGAGAAGATTAAGTTGGCAATACTTTGCAAGAAAGAGCATCGGTATCAACAACAACTAATAGTCGATCAGGAAGACACGGTTCTAGATTGAGTATGGCAAACTAAGATTCAACCCTCAGGCTTCTCGCATTGCATGGGACAGAAAGAGACGATGAGGAACAACATTGATTCACATGTGAAGCTATATGGTTTGTGAAAAGAGTCATAGAAGATGCATCCAAGATTGTGCATTTAGAGACCACATTCAAAGACATAGCTCTAACATGGTACATGAAGTACAAGGCTACTGCACTGGTGAGACAAGCAAGGTCCCTTACGGAGATAATGAGAGATCTACTTAGGGAATTTCATAAGCCTAAAGTCAGAATCACGATGTGTAACTAAGATCAAAGAAATCAAGTAGCAAGTTGGAGAAACCATGTGGGATTACGACCAACAATTCAAGATTATGTTAGACAGACTGACATTTAAGATCCAAGATGTATAGCACATAGAATGGTTTATTGTTGGACTCCTACCACACATTCGAGTCCCACTCACCCAACAGAAAGTAATGACCCAAGCAGAGACCGTGGAAATCACAATGTGCTTAGAAGCTATGCCAGGAGGTGGCAAAACATTGACAAGGTTGGCACAAGTACAATCTCAACTCGTGAACCTCACCATGAAACTACAATATATGACAAAGGCTAAGGTGACGCGCAAGAATGTTTGGTGTACTATGTGTCTCGTCGAAGGTCACCATAAGAATGAGTGTCCTATGTTGGGAAGTTACATAGAAACTGGTACACCGAATCCGTTTCCAATAGGACCACAGATGGAGTTGATCCAGGAGGATCTCCACATGGAAAATTCCTACTCTGCACACCATGGGATAAATCATTAAGAAGTTTGATAATAGGTGGCAAAGAATAATTAATGCTCATGATTGAATTAATTAAATTGTAAAAATGATTAATACTTAAAATGAGTATGAGAAACTCATGTATTAGTCATGAACATTGGAAAATTTATTAATGCTTGAAGTGAGTTTGAGAATCTCACGTATTATTCATTCAATTGTAAAATGGGAAATTAGTTTTGTGAGAGAATCCAACTCATAAATTAGTTTCCTAATTTTAAGGGGAAATTGGTTTCCTAGTCTCAAGGAGGAAGTTAAGGGTCTTATGAGTTGGTTCAGACTCTTCCTCACTTTATTACAAGTGGTTTCCTAGTCTCAAGGAGGGAGTTAAGGGTCTCGTGAGTTGGTTGAGATGTTTTCTCATTTTTGTCCTTGAATGGTTATTAGATCCTAAATTTATGGATCTTGTCTCCTTGAATTATGGAGCTAAGGAAACTATATAAACTCCTTATGTAAGCTTTGGGTTTGATTCCCAGGTGGGATTACCCCTTAAGGGCTCCCTTAATGGAGTTGATGAGAGAGTCCATTTTTATGCCACATGTTTGTGAGAGATCAACCTTTGTCATAGGAGATCGCCTCTTTGTAAGAGAGACATTGCTACATGATTGTGAGAGAACTAGCCTTATAATGTCAAAGGAGATCATCTCTTTGTAGGAGAGACATGGCCACATGCTTGTGAGAACCTAGCTCTTTGCATTATGTATGAGAGAATCTCTTCGATACTACTACCTGTTGTGGGAATTCTACTGCCACTTGATATGGGAATTCATCCCTTTGCATTGTAAAGGAGAATATCTTTGAAGAAGAGAATGAAGCGGTTCATGGATTTCATGGGCCCGAAGACGTAGCCCACATTGGGTGAACTCCGTTATCACTTGGTTGTATCTTGTCTCTTATCTTCTTATGCATGTTTATTCCCACAATTATGATTATTAAATGCATCAAGTAATGGATTATGAGATTAATAACACATTCACCAAGTTAATATCCAGTTTGGATTTGAGCCTTCATAACTACATCTTTTCACCTTTGATGCAATCAAGTTCAATAGATCCGAAGTTGTAAATATGACCTTAATGGAGTGGCCTAGAACCAAATCAAGTTTGGTATCAGTGTCACCCTAGTTCTAGATCAAGTGGTATCAGATCAGGATTGACATGAATTGTAGGTGTTGAAGACAAGATGGGAAAAGCATCAAAAAGATTGAAGAAATCAACTAATGCATCCAAACAACGCATGCAGAGCTAAGAAGGCCTATTGAACAGGAAACGGGTCGCCTATTTGAGTAACTGAGCCATGGGGTTCCAAAATACCTCAAAAATCAATGTGCCCAGAATTTGACGAAAATAACACTAGGTCGAAGAGCTTGATGAGAGCTTTCCAACGATGCAAACAAAGTCTCGATAACAAAGTTATGGCCATCTGAAGTTTTTAGAAAACAAGCGAAACAAGCGAAGTCTGTACAAAGTTGACGTCGACATGTTGAGTTGGAAAGCACAGAAGATGACACGTGTCCTGTTGATGTCATCAGGATGTCAGTTGGGTGATGTGGCAGCCCCAGAGGCTACCAGGTGTCACTCATTTTGGGTGATTTGGCATCGAGCTGGACCAACCAAATTTGGCCACATGTCACGCTGACGTCAACACGCTAACACAAACAACTGACGTGGAAGGTACAATTGGTAGTACAATGCT
This sequence comes from Picea engelmannii, assembly GCA_009831015.1. Classification (NCBI taxonomy): domain Eukaryota; kingdom Viridiplantae; phylum Streptophyta; class Pinopsida; order Pinales; family Pinaceae; genus Picea; species Picea engelmannii. The sequence continues at coordinate 113,962 of ML803740.1, forward strand.
GACATGGCAGTACATTTGATGATTTCAGCATGATGTGGCATGTTGAATAGGCACTGACGTGACAATATGTATGATGACATCATCATGACATGGCAGCTGACGTGGTGCTGACTGGTTAGCTAATGTGGCAGGTTGTACATTGGCGTGGCACTAACGTAGGCTGATGACATAATAAGCTCTAAAAATGACGTGGTAGACTGTACACCTGACGTGGTCGACCATTCAGATGATGTGGCAGCAGATGTCAGCACCAAAGGCCGCCATGTGTCACCCCGAAATCATTTTTTTTACCGCCACTTGGGCCCATAAAAAAGTGCCACGTGGCACCCCTAGGAGGCACCACGTGGCCTACTTGCAACATGACACATTGAAATGGTGTTAGCAGATGACTAAAATGCATTTAGAGATTCTTACAGGCGCATTTATTGCAGACCATATGACTGCAGTGGCACGCAAATCGAGGTAGGGAGCCCAAGAGAGGCCCAGAAGTCATATTGGCATAATTTGACGAAAGTACAATCATTTTTGCACGATTTTTCAACATGAATCCATTGGTGCAGTAAAAATATGGATCTAAGTAGCAAATGTTTGGGCTCATGGTAGAAGCCCACTTTTGTCATTAATGCATGACATGTTTTTCGAGGCAGAGAGCCTAAGGGGGTCCAAAAGTCACAGTGACAGAATTGGACGAAAATACAGTCATTTTTGCATGATTTTTTTCCACGAATTCAGTGGTGTAGTTAGAATTTGGATCTGAGTAGCGGGTTTTCAGGGATCATGATTGAAGCCCACTTTTTTCATTAATGCATGCCCTGTTTTTCGAGGTAGAGATCCCAGGGGGGTCCATAAGTGACAGTGATGGAATTTGACGAAAGTATAGTCATTTTTGCATGATTTTTCGTCACAAATCCACTGGTGCAATTAGAATTTGGATTCGATTAGTGAATTTTTGGGCTCATGGCAGAAGCCCACTTTTTTCAATAATGCATGGCACAAACTTTGAGGCAAAGATGCAACTAACGGAACAGGTCGAGTTTACAGTCAAAAGTTGCAGAATGAAGAGACGGCCTTCTGGTGCTATGTATGCTAATATTTGAGCAACACTTTAAGCACATTGGCATGCAAACCAATGTAAGTTTTATGCATTTATGGTTTTTGCCTCTTTTTGGAAATTGCAAAAGAATGAATGTATATTGCAGATTTTGGTGATCTTTAAGTGATACAACAAGGAAAAAAGATTTGAATTATTGCATGGAACTCACTGTTTGAGCCTTGCATGCAAACCGAGTTGGTGCGGTAAGAGCCCATTTTGACACTTCGACAGAAAATAGTCATGTTTACAGCCAAAAGTCTCATAATTGCGAGACAAGTGTGATGATGATGGAATTTTCCTTATTTATTATGTCACACATGTTTGTGATGGGGGGATTAAAAACGATAGAGTTTACCACTCGTGCACTTTTGGGGGTATTCTCCTTATTGATGTAAAAGGTTGTAATTAGCCACTCTTAAAAGTAAGGATGAGAGTGAGAGGCATTTTGTTCTATGCCTAAACCTTGTAAGCCTTGTTGGAAACATTATAATGGGTGTTGTAGCCACTTTTGAGTGAGAGGCAATGTTTTTCCTAGGCCTATTTTGACAACATTGTAATGGGTCTTGTAGCCATTGTTGAGTGAGAGACATTGTTTTTCCTAGGCCTGTTTTCACAACATTGAAATGGGTCTTGTAGCCATGATTGAGTGAGAGGCATTGTTTTGCCTAGGCTTATTTTGACAACATTGTAATGGGTCTTGTAGCCATTGTTGAGTGAGAGACATTGTTTTGCCTAGGCCTATTTGGAAATAATTGTAAATTTGTCCATGAGTGTTTTATAAACTCCTGGAAAGTATGTTATTGCTTTGAAACTTACAAAATTGTGATCATGTATGGTCAACTACAGATTTGCATTGATGCGAGTGTCGGCATCGACATCCTCATTCTGAAGTACAAAGGTGAAGGAGAAGAAGGGTGTGGCCTTTCAGAGACATTTGTTATGCAGATCAGGGAATCATATGTAGATTTGGATTGATGCAAGCATCGACATCAACATCCTCATTCTGAAGTACAAAGGTGAAGGAGAATAAGGGTGTGGCCTTTCAGAGACATTTGTTATGCAAATCAAGGTATCAACTACGGATTTTCATTGATGCAAGTGTTGGCATCGACATCCTCATTCTGAAGTACAAAGGTGAAGGAGAAGAAGGGCATGGCCTTTCAGAAAAAAATTGTTATGCAGATCAAGGAGTAGGTGTTGAGTTGAGTCTTTCACTAGATCTCACAACTGAACCTTCCTTTCATCCACCTATGTCAGTTGATCCTCTTTCTTCCTCTGGTGAACAGTTACCTATTATAACTAGGAGTTTATCTAGTACTAAAATTGGTGACAACATAAGAGTTGGCAGACGAAATGAAGCTTGGAGGGCATGTCTCCAGCCTCTGGGCCTCATGCTAGAGTTAAGACACTAGCGTTTTCAAATTGGGGGAAAAGTACCAACCACCCATGGGTATCACCTGAAACCTTTGGACTTTACGGTGGGAAGAAACTAAATACCTTTGTTCTTTCTTGTGCTTGTAAATACATGAGAATAGGTTATCGAGATTACTTTTTGTTCTTTCTCGCGCTTGTAAATACATGAGAATAGGTTACCGAGTATACTTTTATCACTTTTTTGGACTTGTAAAAGATTTACGAAAAAGGAACTCTTTGGAGTCTCCTTTAAGCTCTTTTCAGACTCTCTAAACATGAAAATATTTTCGAGCGAGATTGTCTCCTTTCACACTCGTTAAAGGATTTGAAAGGGAATCTTCCGAGTGGTAGTTTATCTCTTTTTCGGCCTCATGAGACTAACTATGAAAAAGGAATACTCTAGTCAACCTTGGCTAGAAGAGTTCTCCCTTGTATTGTTTAACACTTTTTTCAAGCTTGGGAGACTAAATTTACGAAAATGTCAACTTTGGAGTTTCCTTTAAGTTATTTTCAAACCCCCTAAACATGAAAAACCACCACCTTCTCTCGACTCGTAAAATTATTCATTGAAGGACCCATCTGGGATCGAACCCTTACTTCTTTAGGTTCATTAAACATGTGAAGAGGAACTTACCAAAGGTGAGTTGTACCGAGCATATGTTATCCTCCTCGAGCTCGTTAAAAAACAAAAAGGTACTCATCTATCTGGATGGGGGGGAAATTGGGAAGTGGGTCAAGCTTTTGAAACATTATGGCAGATGTTCTTAGTCACCCTTGGACATGGCACCTATCTACATTCTGCTTACAGTTGGGAAATCCATTTGTCTCTGAGTCATATCAATTCCATGTGTCGTCATAGTCTTTCGACTCCTTCGAAGAGAACCTTTGGTTGTTGTCACATTATACTTGGATCTATGCCTCATCGAGTCAATGCTTCCAAGTCACTTGTCGTGTCGCAAAATGTTCAAGGAAAGTCTCAATTTGAATCAACCTTTGCAGTATTATCCATTTTTCATACCCGTGTCAGTTTGTCCACATTTTCTCTATCATCTCAAATCACTATCCTAATCAATTTCATGTTGATGATGGGGGATATATCATGGCCCTCCTTTGACGAGTCTGTTCCTGTCAACTTCAACAAATTATCCAGGAATTAGACTTAGAAACCAGTTAGTACCTTGGAACCTACATGCCTCAATGGCAGGTTTCCTTGCCTTCGAGAGTAGGTTTACCCCATTGACCTCTGATCGAATGATTCCGCGGATTTTCGACTTCAACTCATTTATTCACATTCATTGAAATGTACTAAGGTACCTTGGGAGTTATTGTTATCATTGGTGATTTCCCTCGCACTTGCTAACAATATACATTAATGGTTGATAATCAAGTGGTTTCTACCATGTTCAACATCAAGTCATTTATTCACATGGCTAGATTCATACTATTTCAGGATCGGGATGAGGACCCTAGGTCGGGCATTCACTTTGTTATGTGCTTTACCCAGGTTGTGATGGAAATCATTTGAATATGTAGAAGATTCCAGTATAACCACCATGGTGACAATATCACTGATGTATATGTTGTCACATAGATCCACTTTGTATTGGTTCGTGGCTATGTTGTTTTGTCATATCGTAGCTCCACTGTGTATTATTTCATGGCTACAACTTAATCATGTCATGAAGGTATGGATCTACATTGTATCTTTGGTGGCCATATCCTTAGTCAGTACTTTCATGGATCATTTTGTTTGCAGCTTCTGTCGTACTCTCCTATTCTAGCACCCCTTGGTGCACATCATTTTGTAAAGTGTTTTGGCCATCAGTTTCTCTTATGACCTCACACTTTAGGGGGCATATGTTACCCACCAAATTCCCACACTACTAAGTGTAGATTTGTCACACTTTAGTGAGGGAGTGTTTCTCATAATCCTTAGACATGTTAGGAGAGAAATGTATCATATGAAGGTCAAAATACTATGTGCACATATATTATTCATTATTATTCAAAAAAGGAAATTAATTTAGTGTGAAAGTCCACCTCACTTTTAGTTTCCTAATCTCAAGGAGAAGTTGATATTCTCATGGATGGTTGAGAGATTTTCTCAAGCCAAAATCCCAATTTGATGGATCTTGAGAGATATTTGCTCCTTAAAATTCTTGAGAGATATTTTCTCCCCAAAATCCTTGAGAGATATTTTCTCCCTAAAAATATTGGAGATCCCAATTTAGTGGATCTAGTGAGTGATCTTCTCCATGGTGGTTAAGCCTCCAAATCCTATATAATGAGGGCATTCCAAGGTGAAAAGAGGGGAGGAGAATCCATAAGGGCATAATCATTATGATCTTAATACATTCAAGAGTGGGGATGGAAAGGAGAAGCGTGGAGGAATATCTTCATCACATCATGGATGTAAGCCTTTCTTGTTTCTCTTAATAATAATAGCTTAGCCCATTCCCATAATTTTGTCTCTTTTAAAGTTTACATATGAATATCATGCTTGTTTCATGTAGTTAGATTTTCTTTTATCTAAACTTGTGCAAGTAGTAGAAGAGGAAGATCCTTCTGTTTAAGTGCAGGAAGATCATGTTCGAGCTAGGACTGGATCTGACGCTGGAGAAACAAGGAGGAGCGAGGACAACCTTTGAAAAAGGTGCACTCTAATTTCCTTTTCGCTCTTCTTGTTTTTGTGTGTGAATAGACATGAACAAGGAATGTTAGTGTCCACTTTCTCTATTATGTCTTAGCCGAAGAAAACTCGGCTAAGGGGATCTTAACATGTATGCAAGGTAAGATTTCTCACAACGGCAAGGAAGTGCTTCATGGAGTGTAAGACTCTTCCTAGAAGTTGGTTGTGGATATTCAAGTTTCCCTCTATACTTTTGGAGGACCAAAAGTGTTTTTTGTGGGGAGGTTTCATCCAGGAGGATCTCCACATGGAAAATTCCTAATTTTCACACCATGGGATAAATCATTAAAAAGTTTGATAATAGGTGGAAAAGAATAATTAATGCTCATGAATGAATTAATTAAATTGTAAAAATGATTAATACTTAAAATGAGTATGAGAAACTCATGTATTAGTCATGCACATTGGAAAATTGATTAATGCTCGAAGTGATTTTGAGAATCTCACATATTATTCATTCAATTGTAAAAATGGGAAATTAGTTTTGTGAGAGAATCCAACTCATAAATTAGTTTCCTAATTTTAAGGGGAAATTGGTTTCCTAGTCTCAAGGAGGAAGTTAAGGGTCTCATGAGTTGGTTTGGACTCCTCCTCACTTTATTACAAGTGGTTTCCTAGTCTCAAGGAGGAATTTAAGGGTCTCATGAGTTGGTTGAGATGTTTTCTCATTTTTGTCCTTGAGTGGTTATTAGATCCTAAATTTATGTATCTTGTCTCCTTGAATTATGGAGCCAAACAAACTATATAAACTCATTATGTAAGCTTTGGGTTTGATCCTTGGGTGGGATCACCCCTTGAGGGGTCCCTTTATGGAGCTGACAAGAGAGTCCATTTTTATGCCACATGCTTGTGAAAGATCAACCTTTGTCATAAGAGGTCGTCTCTCTTTAGGAGAGACATTGCCACATGATTGTGAGAGAACTAGCCTTGTACTATCAGAGGAGATCATCTCTTTGTAGGAGAGACATGGTCACATGCTTGTGAGAAACTATCTCTTTTCATTATGTATGAGAGCATCACTTCGATACTACCACATGTTGTGGGAATTATACTGCCACTTGATGTGGGAATTCATCCCTTTGCATTGCAAAGGAGAGTATATTTGAACAAGAGAATGAAGTGGTTCATGGATTTCACGGGCCTGGAGACATAGCCCATATTGGTTGAACTATGTTATCACTTGGTTGTCTCTTGTCTCTTATCTTCTTATGAATGTTTTATTTCCACAATTATGATTAATAAATGCATTAAGTAATGAATTATGAGATTAATAACACATTCACCAAGTTAATATTTAGTTTGGATTCAAGCCTTCATAAATACATATTTTCACCTTTGATGCAATCGAGTTCAATACATACAAAATTGTAATTATGATCTTAATGGAGTGGCCAAGAACCAAATCAAGTTTGGTATCAACGTCACCCCGATTCCAAATCAGGAGTGGTGTGAGATCTGTAGACAATGGGGTCATATACCTCCCCATTGTCCAACATGATTGTGGGAATATTTATATGCATAAATTCCAAACATTAAATCATCAATCCAGGGGCTCATAATCTCGTGAGATGAAAGCAAAGTATATGTAGGACCATAGCCTAATCTAAGATCTATGTGCTGATGAAAATAACTAGAAGTAATTAATGCAGACAAGATTCTTTACATGAGCAGTTTGCCAATCAATGATTAATTAAATGACAGGTATCTGTAGCAATGTAAGTCTTAACAATATTTTGTTTAGATGGTAATATGTTCATGTTCATGACCAAGGATTGATAATGAATCATGTTGATATGATCCTGCATAAACTAGTTTTTCAATCCACACGACATCAAATGAAATTGAACTCATGAATTAAACAGACTCACACAAGCATTAAATCAAATCATAACTCTCTGAAAATGGTTGCTCATCTAACAATGGATATTCTAAGGTAGAATTGTAGGTTGATTACAGTTTTTATATTCAACAATAGTTCGTTGGATCCACTCTGCCAATTAGATTAACAACCTTCAACTAAAAACAAAAGCAACAAAATAAAAAACTAATACATGTGATCAAGGTATCTATCACGGGTAGTTGTCAATCAATGAAGAATGGTGATCATCAGTTGCATCAATATGCAGCTCTTAACAATTCTCGTCCAGAGATACACCAATTAGATTGTAAAACAATCAAGCATGAAACTCATGTTCTCACAAGCATTAGTTGAACTACAAGCATGAACAAAATTGCAACATTAATTAACTATCCTTACTAGAAAATTCTTATGGAATTGTCTACAAGAATAAAACTTAATGAATTGATATCAGTAGCGAAATTACCATTACTTCAAATGCAAGAAATAAAGAAAACAAACTAGGGTGCTACTTATGAGATGAAGGGGTGTATGCCTTCCCTCAGAAGTATGCCCGTTATACACTTATAAGCTCATAAACTCAACAAATAATTGCACGTAAACCAATCTTTATATTCTGAAATCAACAAAGTACATAGATGTTCAGCAGAGTGTGATATGCTTCCTTCTTGATGCTATTATTAGTCTATCAATCCATCTCTTCGGGAATGAATGCCTCTGATATTTATACAATGATCTTAAAATTAAAAACTAACCATTCTTAATCTTCCAATCCCATGGAATCTACTAAGGATAGTTGGGACATTGCAACATTAACTTTAGACAAACCGATTCAGACAATAGAATCTCGTAATAAGTCATCCAGTTACAGTTTCATGACCAAAGGCATGAAATCGCAACAAAATCGTGTGCACTATAGAAATTGGTTGGATCATTGACCATAAATAACGCTCTTGTTGTTGTAGTATTGGCCAAATTGGATAGTGGGTGTTCATGTGTACGTGATTCTCTACAGAACCCATACCTTCAAATTAGTTGGAATGTTTGACGGATATCCCAACCATTGAGGAAGTTATAGGATCCTATCAAAATGTGGATTTATGGGAAAATACGTCTGGAAGATCCACATGTATCTCCTAAATCGTTTCCTTTTTTTGAAGATCTACTCATGATATACTTAATTTGGGACATTCTGCACAAAACCTATGTAACAATATTACCAACTTAACGAGAACTGTGACCTCAAAACGAGAACTCTAGCCCAAAAAAACTCATATTTTTGCATAAAAAACATGAAAATCAACCCCAAATCAAAAAGTGGTGCTACCAATAGCACCATTTTTTCAAACGCGGTCAAAATTACAACATTTTTCAAGCACGACCTTCAAAACTCATACAATAGCTTAGAAAAACCGTAAAATTAACACCTAAATAAAAAAGTGACGATAACTAAAGCAAAAAGTTTTTTCTACACGTTAAAATTATGGCTCATTTCAACCTAATTGAAACCATGGTTTTGACAACAGATCCCTATGCAAAAAAAAGAAACCCAAAATTGGATACAAAATGGTCACTTAAAAATTTATTTACAAACATTTTTTTTCTTCTTAAATTTACATTGAAAAATAAATAAATAGAAAGGACAAAATCTTGGTATTTTTTTTTTAAATGAAGCAAAAAACACATTCAAAAAAATATATTCAAAACCCAAATTATATAAAATAAAATAAAAACATTAAAAAAAAGATCGAAAAAAAAAAATTAAAATTTCAAAAAAAACAATAAT
>ML803740.1:142791-159484 GCA_009831015.1 Picea engelmannii
TTTCCTTTCACGATATCCAACACTTTATTCTTGGCAAGGATGAGGTCAATCCTTGTCTTCCATGCTCTGAAGTTAGAGGCTCCATCTAACTTGTTCTCTGACTTCATAGAATAAGTCATGGCTGCTTTGACTTGGTCAAACCCCAGATTTGACCACAAAGTCAAACTTGACGTCTTGGCTTGCTGAGAGTACCAGGAGATGCGCTGGGCTAGGGTGCACTGATTTGTCTAGAAATTAGGTCAATCCCTTCACTTAAGGTGCCTCAATGAGAGGATTAGGATTTCTGCAACTGCTCCTGCTAGTAACCCTAGCGGCAGTGTCTTGGAAGTTGCTTTTGCCAGTAACCCTAGAGACAGTTCCTCAACGAGCTTAATATCCTAGCGGTTGTGTTTCCTTCCAGCGTTTAGACTGAATGAAGGAGGTGTGGGCCCATAACATGTTAGAATATAATGGATGTGCTTATTTTACCATTGACAATATCTCTATTGTCACCCAACCATAGGCCGAAGCCACCCTTTGAGCACCTTAACCCTGACAGAGAATCACTCCGGAAGAAAACCCTAGGCTAGATAGCCAAACAAAGGGTAGCACACCTTTCCCCAAGGATAGTGCACCAACAAGAGTTGATAAGATGTTCCAAACCCTAGCCAAGAGATAGTCCAAGCCAAACGTGATCTGCTAGCTACAGCAACTGCAATGGAAATTCTTCTCAAACTTGCACACAAGACTGGGCACTGCAGTGCGCACAAGTTGTTGCTCTGCAATTCTGAGACTGCCTACCAGAATGAGAACTGACCTCCTGCATTTATACTAATTCTGGCTAACTGCCTGGGCCGACTTCTCATTCTGGGTATTTGTCTGTTCAAAATATATTATTATTTTTGGTCGAATTCTTCTCTTGGAGGCTAATAAGTTAATATAAATTATCTTCTTGAGCCGAAAAGTCTTCTAGGGTTATTAGCCAACTCATTAGGGTTTCTTCTTGCTTCCCGGAGTATTCTATCCTCGTTAGGTTTACACGTGGAGGTAAATACCTCCCGCAACTACCATAATATCAACAACCACCACATTCGTGGCCTCTACATAGAGCTTCTCTTTGCAACATAAGCAAGTGGACGAGATCGTGGAAGAGTACAGACACATCTTCTGCTCACCCACCAGGGTACCTACGCACTTCCAAGTCAAGCATCCAATTGATCTAATCCCCGATGCACCTCTCCCTAATGGACTAGTCTATCATCGCTCGGTAATGGAAAATAATGAAATCAAGCATCGGATCCAAGAGATTCTTCAAAAGGGGCACATCAGACCCAACTCCTTCCCTTGTGGATGCCCGATTGTACTGGTGCAAAAGAAGGATTTGACCTGGCGACTTTGCATTGATTACATAGCATTAAACAAAATCACAATTAGGAACCGCTACCCAATTCCCATAATTGATGAACTTATTGACCAACTCAAGGGGGAAAGGTTCTTCAACAAGATTGACCTAAAGTCTGGCTACCACCAGGTTCCCATCGAACCAACTGATGTATGGAAGACAACTTTCAAATCTAAAGAAGGTCTCTTCGAATGGTTGGTCATGTGCTTTCGCTTAACAAATGCACCGACCACTTTCATCAGGTTGATGGATGATGTATTGAGAGCCTTCACCAACTCTTTTGTGGTGGTATATTTGGATGGCATCCTCATCTTCAACAAAACTTGGGAGGAGCACATGCAACATATTCAACAGGTTTTGAGCACTTTGCGGCAACACAAGTTATATGCCAACTTGGAAAAATGCTCCTTTGGCATGAACATGGTCCAATACTTGGGCTACATTGTTGATGAGGATGGGGTACATGTTGATCCAACTAAGATCCAAGTGATCCGTGACTGGCCAGCCCCGACCACACTAACCGAGCTTCAAATCTTCTTGGGACTGGCCAAATTCTACCGACAGTTCGTGTTGGGATTCTCCTATATTGCATGGGCCCTCAACCAAGTGACCAAGGACGGTGACAGGGCAAAGTTTGCGTGGGGGAAGGGAAAACAACGAGCAGTTGATGATCTAAAGCATCACTTATGCGCATTTCCAGTACTCTCCTTACTTGATCTGCAACAACCTTTCGAGATTGAGACTGATGCATCTGACTATGCTGTAGGCGCAGTTCTCACTCATCATGGGCATCCAGTGGCATACCATAGGGAGACACTCTCAGATACTATCTGAAAATACCCCACCTATGACAAGGAAATGTATTCCATTATACAAGCCCGTCGTCAATGGAAACATTAGATTCTGGGAAAGGAGACAATCATCCACACTGATCACAAGCCTTTGCAGTTCATACAGACACATGGGAAATTGCAGAACGACTGCTATCAGAAGTGGTCCACCTACCTGCAACAGTTCCATCTCAACATCAAGTATAAGACATGGAGCACAAATTTTGTTGCTGATTGCCTCAGTCGACCTCCCGTGGCGGCACTCACCACCGTGCTCCATTCCTTTGGACATGAGGCATCTGAGTGGCCCCAAATTTATTAGGAAGATCCAGACTTTGCCACCACCTATCAACTCTTAGGTATAGGCACGGATATCACCAATTTTCACATTCTGGACGAATTGTTATGCCATCTAGGTCTTCTCTGTGTTCCAGCAAGCGAGCATGCAAAGATGATTTGGGAAGCTCACTACAGTCAGATGGCAGGACATTTTGGCGTGAAGAAAACTGTGGTCATTCTACAGAAACATTTTTATTGGCTAAAACTTCGACAGGATGCCAGGAAGTATATCAGATATTGCACTACTTGTGCCATTTCCAAGCCAACCATCAAGAAGCAAGGCTTATACACCCCTCTTCCTAATCTCGATAAGCCTTGGGAAACCATATCGATGGATTACATGTTTGTCCTTCCATCCACCAAGCAAGGTAATGATTGTGTATATGTGGTAGTTGATCGATTTTCGAAGATGACCATTCTCACATCCTACAAGAAGAACATCACAACGACAGATACTGCCAATCTCTTCTTCGAACGAGTGTGGGTCCATTTTGGGATACCACAGACCATCATCTCTGACCGAGACAAAAGGTTCCTCAACACATTTTGGTCGAGTCTTTGGTCACTGTTGGACACCCAACTCACTAAATCCACTACTTTCCACGCCCAAACCGATGTCCAAATAGAGGTTGTCAATCAGATGATTGTGCACATTTTGTGCATGTACAACTCTAAGAATTCACATACATGGGATGAGAGTCTCCCTTATGTTAAACACAATCACAACAAGGCTCTCCATAGCTCCACCAGCCATAGCCCATTTCAGGTGGGGTTGGGATTCCAACCCTTGGGTCCCATTGATGTTGCACTACCTCTTGCAACCACATAGACAAACTCTTCCCATATTCAGTCTGAGACTGTAAAGCCACCAGATTCATTGAGAGGATTCATCACATCCGCCAACAAGTCCATGAGAGTTTGTAGAAAGCCAATGCTAAGTACAAGCAACGCCATGATCAACACAGGGCACCACACCAGTTTCAGGTGGGAGACAAGATTTGGTTGCATTTGCAGAAAGAGCCTCTTATAGGGCCCCATCGAAAGCTCCACCCACTTCGCTATGGGCCTTACACTATCACCAAGGCTATGGGTAGCAATGATTTTGAGCTCAACACTCCACCCTTCCTTGGCTTGCACCCAATGTTCAATGTGGACCTCCTTCGACCATATTTTCCACCATTATTGGACACCTTAGAGATTCCAGAACAACTGACACCAACAGAGCTCAACCCTGTCTGCATGGAACATGCATCCACTAATTATATAGTGGACACATTGGTCAAGGGCACTCTCCAACAAAGGATCAAGATTTATCGAGTTGTCAAGGTAGGGAAACTCCTACACCAAGGCAAGTGGCTCACCCAGGGCCAAATTCAACAGAAGTTTCCTCACCTGATGGGGGAACTCAACACAATGGAGACCATTGCTTCCTAAGTGGAGAGGACTAATCCAGGTGGATATTGGTGGCCATCCACCTATTCCAAATGTCTCCTCTTAGCAGTTTTTAGTTCAACACGTTCTTCTGTACTTATTTGTAATTGCGGGTTCTACATTTTTGGGGCTATCTGAAGCCCTACAAATCTTCCAGGTGGAGACTGGTGGCCTCCCACCTAATCCAATTGGATCATTTTGGATGTTTTCATGTCAGTACATCTTTTTGTACTTCCAGGGCCGTTTTTGGGGTCCTAAACAATGTTTTTTTGGCTTGCCACAATCAAACTGTAGAAAGAGTCAGAGTTTGATGGTGTAATGTGTAGTTCTTGAAAAGACCTTTCCAATGGGCTATCAGGCACCTAAAACAGAGGTCGTATGCAAAATTTACGACCCCGAGAAGTTGAGGTACCAACTTACCCATCAGGGCCCACATGACTTTTGGCGTTTCACCTCCTAGGGTTAGGTTTTTGGATGTATAGGGTTTTGGAATTCATGAGTAATGTTAAAAAGGCCTATGGAGCCTCATTGTAGTCATTATGTTCAGACAGATGTACGTAGCAGCCACATCTCTTCTCAGAGATAACTACCACCATTCAAGCAAGTTGTTTCAGTTATGCAGTTTTACATTTTCAGCCTATTTCATTTATTTAATAGAATATATTGTTCACTGGATATCCGTGTCTCTGTGTTTATTGTATTCATTATGTGAATCAGTTCGTTCTGCTACTGAATCGGGATCAACTTATCTGAAATGCACTGAACAACCAAGAATATTCAAAGCATGCAATATGTTCATAATAAACCCACGGACACCGCACAAAAAGTTTCCTACGTGCACTATCCGCTATTGAAAAACTCAAAACCAACGAATAAGCTACGCACGCAGAAGTTGGAACTGTCCCAAGATTTCTACACTGGTCTAGCTGGCATGGTACAATCAACATAACTCGATGAATAGTCATGGCAGGGGCTAATGAACATCATTAGACTAAAGAAGTGTCATGGCCTGCTAGGGTCGGTTGCGTTTTGATGACATACCCTACGCGGAACATGAATGTGTAGTAGACATGCACTGTGCATGATAGAATAGGACATAGGTAGATTACGTATAACCAATGTAATAAGTATTCAAATTAGACAAATATGGACATTCACATGGGGCGAGATAGGTCATACCTGGAATAGACTTAGAAGATTCAGAGGAGATTGAGGTATAAACGCTCGAGTACAACCCAAAGGATGGAACGACTGGACATGATGGGTGGGCACTGAGACACAGGTTGATATGACAATGGAGAGGTAGGTAGTTAGCACTAGGATAAGTGATGGCATCATGCAAAACTAGAATCAATTATGACAATAATTCCCCATGGTGAATGACAATTATGGCCGAAAGGCATACTGCTGGTCAAAATTAATGATGGGTAGAAGCCTCGATAGATAGTGCAACAACCAAGTATCATGGAGGGAAATTTACCGAACCAAGTATTTAACATTCAAAAGAACCACTTCCATCCATTGTTTTTGCAGAGAGAACATGATGCAAAATAACCAACAGAGTGTAGAGCAAATAGAATGCCAAGATCATTACAATTTGAGTGAATTTGTTCCACACACTCAATACAAGCAACCCTTCCAAGTCATGGTTTCATAGTGACCCTAAAACAGAGCTCCCAAGCAAGAGGTGACAGAATAGTAAACCATAGGTGCCAAACAATTGACAAGGATAATCGCTTCCACCAGCCAACCCAAAACATGAAAGAAAGTCTAGGTGACAAAAGACCAATACATTCATGAGCCTAAACTATTGACCAATGTAAGTATCAAGGGCCCTCTTTTAGGATGGGTTCCCCAACAAAAAATATGCAGACTTCAACATAAAAGACGAGGAGTAGTTCCCGAAACTGCGCTCCGACGCATATGCACAAGTGACTATAAGGACATAAGGAAAATTTTGAGTGGTCAACAAGAAATGGGAAAAACCTCTCAAGCAACCATGAATAATGTCATGTAATGTACCCATTTTTGGATTCCCTTGCTCCGCAGTTAGAGATGACCTTATGGGTTTATGTCAACATGACCAAAGGGGTAATTTGAGGTTAACAGTGAGCTCGGGAGATGTGGAGGAGTTATATGATGCTTTCATAGGTCTGCTTATCATCTTTCATCATCGATATCATTCCTGCACAGTCAGATTTCGATTTCATTACATTTCGACCGTTCCCGTAATTTGGGAGTATTATTGAGCATAATTTAATGGATTACACTATGGTTGTCATCTTCATAAATTATCTAAGAGAAGTACCTTGGTGTAATAGCTCGTTGGAACTAAAATGAAGAGCTTTAAATGTTGGAGAGGATGAAAAGTGACTTCGAGAGGCCAGAAATGATTTAAAGTCAAATAAATCACTTTTTGGAGTAAAAGGGGTTAATAAATTAATAAAGTGATTTTACTAAAGATAAATTAAAAAATCACTCGAGGGTAAAAAGGTAAAAGGGTTAGCAAAAAGGTGAAAGGGAAGATAAAACAAAGATGAGAGCTCATTCTCTCGTTGTGTTGATGATTATTTCTGATATTGATATGGAGAGCTCTTGGAGCCTTTGGGGTTTGGAGTAAACCCTTGTGTGGATTAGTTTCGGTGGTGAAAGATTCCACCCGAGCTGATCATGTTTCGGTTGTTAAAGATTATGTTATCACTCCGTAATTTTCCTGGTTGTGGGAGGAAAACAATGGAGGTAACCACAAACCAACTTTAGGGTTGGAAGCTAGCCCTTCCAATCCAGAGAGGGCTCTCTCTTTGTACTCAATCACTTAATGACTGGCTGTTTTAGGAACAATGACTAGATCTATAGTGAGAGGCAAAGTTATGAATGTGGTGGTAGGGAAGAGAGAGAAATCCATTGTGTATGGAGTCATGAGGACTAAGGTCAATGATTGGTCTGATTGAACAGATAGAAGTTGCCTCCTTAATCTATTTAGATGTTGTTGTAGATGGATAGTTGGAAAAGCAGAAGATTTATCAACCTAGGGCATCGACTTCTGATAAATACTAAGTTGATAATGGAAGAAAAACAATATAAGTGCTCAAGTACATGAAACAGAGAACCGATCTTGAAGATGAATTATGTAACATAAACTTTATTCAAACATTTTAGAAGAAAAACATTAACATGAATTGATTGAAATAGGAGAAAACATACACTAATAAATCACACATAAGGAAAGAAACTACACAAGAATCCTTGAAAGTCAAGTTGTTCAGGAAACTATGATCCAGACCAGATTCATTAATCTCAGAAAGAAATTACAAAATGCACTAGAAACTACACTGATTGAAATAGGAGAAAACATACACTGATAGATCACACATAAGGAAAGAAACTACACAAGAATCCTTGAAAGTCAAGTCGTTCAGGAAACTATGATCCAAACCAGATTCATTAATCTCAGAAAGAAATTACAAAATGCACTAGAAACTACACTAATTGAAATAGGAGAAAACATACACTGATAGATCACACATAAAGAAAGAAACTACACAAGAATACTTGAAAGTCAAGTTGTTCAGGAAACTATGATCCAGACCAGATTCATTAATCTCATAAAGAAATTACAAAATGCACCAGAAACAAATCTTATCACACTCGTGCCTACCCCTGTTCTATTACAAACTCCTCAATAAATAGGCAAATTATAAGGCCTATTTTGAATAAAAATATCTTTGGCAAAATAAAAAATAAAATATTCAATCTAACAACAAAATATAATAAAAACAAACTCAAAACTAAATTTGGTTGCAAAAGTCTCGAATAGTTGAGGTTGTTGATGGATTTGCCATTTGTCTGTTGATTTTACTCCAAGAAAGCCTGGGGATGATCTGACTGTATGAGTTTAGGTCCATATGCCCTATTTTTATCCTCTAACTGCTGATTTTCTGCCTGAAGAATCTCAACTGTAATTTAAATGCCCAATTTCTGCCTGAAATCACTAATTGAATCCCCTGCTGCGAATCTAGAGTTGGACTTTGATTGATGATTCATCGTTGCCAAGTGTCCTGCTATTATTACTCACGCAAAGATCATGGGTTGGAAACACTTGAATATACCTCTACACTAGGCCTCCATCAAGAAAATAACATTTTGCTTGCGAGTCAGATGCTTGAGAAGGTGAGGGAGACCTGGCATTGTTACATCTTATTCCACCCAGAAAGAATTGTGATGTATGTACCAAGAAAGTATATCAAATAGAAGTACTTTAACACTATAAATTATATGGTTCTGAGTTTAAGATGTTGCACAACCTATGAATCCTTGCTTTGTATTAAATAATTGCAATGACTCCTCTGCGTTTTGTTGGTAAAAAGGGTGCCTTGCAATTTTTTATTGGAAAAATCGCTACAACATGAGATGGAGATAGGGTGCCTTGTATTCATGTGAGCGCATATATTGGCCCAAGCATTTTAAAGTACTCTGTTGACATTTTTGTTTTAAATTTTACCTTTTCGATGGCCCGTGACACCTGGACATAAATTTTAAACAATATGTATACCCTTGATGTGTGGCTCTAGGATAAACATTAGGACCATTTCGAAAAACTTGCCTTAGTTTCTAGAACACCAATAACTTTATCTATTTTGCAGTGAAGCCTACCTGCAACTTGTGTTCTCCAATCTCTGAAACTTCTAGAACCTGTGGTTCAAAATATAATCTAGCATATCCTTCAATGGATGATAGTTCTGTGGTTGAGATTGAATAAACTGGTTAACAATTCTGTCAACTTGATTTTGTGGAAATAAACCCTTCTCAAGTGCTTTCCACTCATTTTGCAGAAAATGTCCCAATGCCAGAGATGCGTTCCTATGAAATAAAATTTCGATCTTCATTGGATTTATTTTTTATATTTTTGAATATTTCACCTTGACCCGACGTGAATGAACATATTTTTGGAGATGTTTTAACCTTTGCAAAATATTCCAGTGACACCGTCTAGATAATCGACCCCATAAGGTACGTAATCACACCTAGCAATGCTGAAAAGATAGTTGTTATTCCCCTGATCGACTAGAGAATCATCGAATACTATCATGGGAGCAAAATCAATAGTATTGAAAGCTCATGGTGGTTTCTTTCCGAGATTAGCATGGAACCTTGGGATTACACGGTTTGGAAGTTCAATTACTGATAAAGAGGAGAGATCCAGTTCTTACTTACATGAGTTTTCTCATATGGTGCTTTGGGTTGGTTCCCTAGAAGAGCCAGTCTTTGAAGGGTTGATCGAGTTTTTGTAGTACATGATTGCTCTACCTATTGGTAGTAATCAGGTGGCCTCTTGTGTTAGTACCTTGTAGGATGGTGCTTTGAGCAGAGGGTGCTTCACATCTTCTAGGTTGGTTTGGGACCTTATGATCATTCTCAATTTTAATTTGGTTCAACTTATTGATCATAGGGTTGTGATGGCATTGCTTGAGGACAATCAATCTTTGGGAAGGGAGGAATGTAATGTCCCCATTTTTGGATTCCCTTACACTGCAATTGGAGATGACCTTATGGCTATATGTCAGTCTAACCAAAGAGGTCATTTGAGGTTAACAATGATCTATGGAAGTATTGAGGATTTATATGATGCTTTCATAGGTCCTCTCATCATCTTTCATCATTAGGATCATTCCTGCGTAGTTGGATTTCGATTCCATTTCATTTCGACCGTTCTAGTAATTTGGGAGTATTATTGAACATGATTTAATGGATTACACCAAGGTTGTCATTTTAATAAATTATCTAAGAGGCGCCAAACAATGGGAATATTATTGAGCATAATTTAATGGATTACACTAAGGTTGTCAAATAAATCACTTTTGGAGTAAAAGGGGTAATCCATTATAAATTAAAAAGTCACTTGAGGGTAAAAAGGTAAAAGGGTTAGCAAAAAGGTGAAAGGGGAGATAAAAGAAAGATGAGTGTTCATTCTCTCATTATGTTGATGATTATTTCTAATATTGATTTGGAGAGCTCTTGGAGCCTTTGGTGTTTGGAGTAAACCCTTGTGTGGATTGGTTTTGGTGGTGAAATATTCCACCCTCATTGATTAGGTGTCGGTGGTGAAAGATTCCACCCTAGACATTTCGTGGGGAAGACCATTCAAGTTTTCCAATTGCTTTCATTATTGAGGAGGTTGATCCTTCTTTTGCAAAAGTCTGGGGTTTGTAGAAGACATATTTCTTTTTGTACAGGATAAGTTATACTTGTTGAGGCCGATTTCTTCTGAGACTGAGTTTTCATGTGCAGGGCCAAATTATCTAGTATAGAGGTCGAGTTTGTTTGTGAGGGATGATTTTTTGGTTGATAGAGGTCGAATATTCTTGGAGGGATGATATTTCCTCTATTGGGGGCACACCACTATTCCATAGAGGCCGTATTTCTGTGTGGAGGGCCCTATTTTCAAAGAGAGGTCGTATTTTTCTTGGAGGAGTCGAGATTCCATCCATTAGGGCTAAGTTAATTTGCAGTAGGGTCGTACTCTTGTTGTTGGGAGGCCATAATACCTTTGGGAAGGCCGATTTATCATCTACAATAGTCCTTAGGCCATATTCTTCTTGAAGAGGAAGTTATGAACCTTCTTCCATTCTCATATCTTCTCTAGCAATTGTAAAAGGTCATATTAATACTAAATAAAATTCATATTTGTTATGTTTATTTGTTGTAGTATTTAGTTCTTGGCATTTGTAATCATATTATTCAAATGCATGCAACCAAATAATATTCTTGGGTTCCAAAAGTACTTGTATTATAACACACTAAAAAACATAACAACAATAGAGAATGGGTTATTATAGTGAGTTTGGGGTATATCATCAAAGTGTTTGACAGAAGTCCTAGACCAAAATTCACTAAGAAATTTACAATAGTAAGTAAGAGTTTATAACAACCATAAGGAGGGACATTACATGTCATTATTAGATTGCCCACTTTTTGGGCGCAACCAATCCATCAATGTGTGCATCTGATTTGTACTTAGTAGAGTGCATGGAGGGTTCCTCTAGCTCGATAATCCATATCAGGTCGACATTGACACAATGAGCCTAGTCTTGGGCCTTCCTACAGAAGGAGATGATCCAATTGAAGTGATAATGACCAAGGATGCAACACACGAGGACATGTACATAAAGTATGGTACACAAAGAGGGTCAATAGGAGCGATAATCACAGAGATAAATGATGCTAGAGTTTAATTTTCCTCGTAGCTACTTGCATGCAAAATGATACGCAAGGATTGTAAGGATGAGTGCCCAATGGGGGTCATCATCTCCATAGAGCGATGCATCAATAGAGTCAAGATGGCTTGAGCATGATTATTACTAAACAAATTCATACAATATTTCCTGGAAGCATAGGATTTCGACAGGGAGTTTCACTACAACTTGGTGTTACCCCTACTGGCCATGATAGTATGGAAGCTACCACCAGGCTGTAAGTATGAAGCACAAGTCTCACTAGCCTTCCTTGCACAAAAATTCCTAGAGCTACAATACACCAAGGATAGCAAGATCTAGGCTAAGAATAACACCTCTTTTTAGCTAAGGTTTACGAAACTGATCCAAGTGGTTGCACTAGCATTTTGGATACCACACAACATCATGGATAGGTATGAGGACTACCTCTTGTTTGAGTATACTTTAAATAATGTTTTTATCACCCCACGCATAGATCCGAAGGTCGAAACTAGGATGCTCCCTTTTTGCATCACTAAGGAGGACATTCAATAAGTCATCGTAGAATGGAAAATTGAACTTAAACCCACACCATAAGGAGGTAGGAGAAGAAAAGGGTAGAGATATCCTGACAGAAAGGCAAGAAACCGGTTGGAGAGCAACAACAGATTGACACAACCCAAGAGAAGGGAAAAGGGATAGCGGGTCAACAGACATGCGCAAATGAAACCAAGGAAGCCGACAAAGGGGAATGGATCAAGCAAAATTTGACACAGGCAACCCCAGTGAAGACTCCATCTACAAAGAAATAATGCACACTAGTTAAGCTAAGTCCAAGCCATGAGTCCAGCGAACAAGAGTGCACACCAAATCCATTTCAACAAACCGATATTGCACCCATCGTAGAGGCAATACCCTCACATTCTGTCATGCACAAGGTGTTTCCTGAGTAGAGTATAGAAAAGGATATTGAAACTAACACTTGAGTGCCATAGTTAGGACATAATTCTGCACCAGTCCTGGGACTCGTTAAGGTGCTCAAGACCAATTTGGTCATGCAACGAATATTGAATAGAGAGTCATCGTAAAAGTTGGATGAACTCTACTTTCAATTGGAGCTTGGTCCAACAACCGTGCCCACATCCCAAGAACAATGGATGACAAAACGCATGATTCGTGCAACATATCCGCACAACATTACCTAGAGGAGAGTGTTGTGGGTCAACCCATTGGTCGTCCAACCATTGAGCCATCCCCTACCACAACAGCTCAGTTATTACCTTACACTTATATGGAATTGGTGTAGGTGCCTTCACATGACCTGCAAACCTATATGTTCAATATCATGAATGAACTAGAGGACCAACACCATGTACTAAGATATTACTATGTAGAATTGCAACACTGTTGGGTTGTTTCACGCTTGCACACATCCTTCCTAATGCTGGGGAGTTTAAACCCAGGGTTCGTCCAGAGTTAACCAACCAAAACCCCGAAGCATCGACATATCAATCTTTATCCAAGGCCAAAGAAGGTCTCACCCGAGACGCAAAGAGGATCACATAGACTGTCTCGTCTTATGACAGGGATGAAGGGATGAATACACAAGGATCCATTCAGGATGGAATTCATACACTCCATTAACAACAACTTACTATTATTAATATGTAAAATAATACACACACATATCCAAATAACTCACGAGTGACACACGATAGATCAAAACGATTGCAACTTTATTATTCCTTCCATTCCATTTGAACACAAACATACATTAATCAAACTATATCTGACAACAACAAAGTCTCATGTTCTCTTTAGCTAATTCCTAAGAGTTACAATATACTATGCCATGCGCATCCTTTTAGATCTCAGACATATGTTAAACTTAGAATTTTTAGAAGAATTATCACATTGCAATTCTACAATGGCTCAGAGCGAGCTCGACACACAACAACCGGTAACTCAATCAATCCTTTTTAAGTGAATGTATAACTCTATTTATGTTGTCGTTGCTTCCTTTTATATATTTCTCTGCTCGAGAGCTCTGTCTCTTTCTGCTCTGCTCCACTCGCTCTACTGACAAATTTCCTCACACGCTTTTGAAACCTTCCTACAATCCACATAGCCTTCTGGAATTGGGTAAATCTTAACTACCTCGCTAGCTCATCTTTTGTCAGCTCCACATTCCCTTGCGTTGCTAGCAGTAATCATTCAAGAATATTTCTCGATGATTCCTTTCTCGATTCTGGCGTGCGTCGTCTTGATTTCCAGCGTAGCTAACAAAGCTCGGGCTAATGCACACTTCTTGTCATTCTCTGTGCATTAGCTTAGTTGCACGTAAAAATGGGATGGGCACGCACAAAACTTGGAATGAGTGCACATGAATTCGTTTGTGTGTGCATGTGCAAGATTAACCCAAAACTTTGGGTGCCAAAAAACATAAGAATCCATAAGAAATTATTGCACATGGGGACACTCAACATAAGCATAACCAAAATCTAGTTTCTCGTAAGGAGATCAAAGTTACACACAAGGAGATCAAATAACTCCATGAAGCAGAAGTGACTGCGCACACCTCATTGATCAAGGTAGTGGACAAAGTCTATGTGCAATTCCCCACCACAACCACATAAACTTTAGAATTCCCCGTGCCATGGAAACTCAACAAAGTTAAGGATAGAGTCTAGTACCTACAAAAACAAAACTTATAGCTTCAGGAAAAATTGAAGTGCACTCCCCAATAAGAGGAAGGGGGGTTGCAATAGAAAATTGTTGTCATGGAAAAGATGCTACAACAAGGATATGCATGCATAGAAAATTTCTTGGGGGTAGTTGAATACAACTTCAAGGTCTAGATGCACCTCTAGAATGCACCTGGAATTAGTGCCATTAACAATTAGATCTGAGCAAATGAGGCACAGATCGCGCAAAAGAAGCAAGCACTACCCTCCCTACCAGCAATAGAATGACAGGAGGCCATGATAACAATTTCCATCCAACTTCGGGAAATTGCATCTACCTGCATTGAACAATAGAAGCTTTCAGGCATCATGCTCGACGATGTCGACAAGGCCCAATTGCACTACTACAAAATTGCATATGCATAAGTGAAGGCAACCCCAATTGTACAATTGGGAAAGTAGATCAAACTTGCCTTGCAGATGATCACACCTGGTGATGTCAAGGATGTTTTCAAAAATATGTAGGATCTGCAAGAAATTTTTGATGAGGTTGATGGCCATTTCAAAGCATTCAACATTGGCCTCATGAAGATAGGGCCATCAATTGCCTTCGTCACACCATAAACATTATAACTGGCTTGAGGACAAGCCAAATAATAGTGTTGGGGGCTTGTTGGCACCCTAGGGTTTTGTAAACTACGTGTGTGCCATAAGTTAGTACTACACACGTTCCCAAGAGGATGCACTGCATAGTGCCAAGTTTTATAGCCTATGCCAAGGAGCTACTGCGCGTGCCAACCCATTTTCTATTGTGCGAAAGGACTTGAATAGATCAAATGTAGGCCGAATCCTCAAATATATTTAGTAATCATTATAACTTCTTTTGTAACAACCTGAATGGTCATGGTCAAGGTTGATCATGATCTTGCAAGTTTGTTATGATGGCCACACTCCAATAGACAGAAGGGGTATGCATGTGGATATGTAAGAGGGTTGGGTTTTGGTTAACAAAAGAGAGATTATTCTATGAGAATTGTAGATGAGTTAGAGCTCCAATGATGCATTGTAGAACTTCTTGTTATGTTCAGAGAATAATATGAGAGAGAAAGTAGATCTGAGCGATTGAATATGCTCCGTTTTCATGTTGAATGCGCTCTACATAGGCTTCGACCCTCTCTGCAGTAATTGTATATGAATGTTGTTAAGATTAATAAAGCAAGCATGAAGCATATTTTGTCTCTATCTCTTGTATATGTTGGTTTGAATGTATGTTTATTTTGTAGTATTATGTGTGGTACTCTTATGGTGATACGAATAATGCATGGTTATATGATGAATGTTTCATGTATGTTCTATTCCTTCACACCTTGCATAAAACCTATGGTCTCTATGATTCTTGTGGCGTCTCGGGTGAGACCTTCTTCAATCCATGAAGATTGAATATGTCGATGCCTATAGGGTATTTTTTGGTCAAGCATTCCGAACCCAGGGTCTGAAACACCCTCAACAAGCCAACACCATGATTTTTCCACGATTCAATTTTTTTTTCCATAAGATAATGTATCCACATCTTTAAAGCATGAACTACGATTTCCAACTCTAAGTCATGTGTGACATAGTTCATTTCATTCTCTTTCAACTTCCTTGACTCATAACATACCACATGCCCATTTTGTGTAAGGACTCCACCAAGCCCTTCCTTGCATGCATCATTGTACACTACACAATCTTCATTTGGATTAGCAATATTCAAGATCGATGCACTTGTTAACAATTCCTTCAAATGATGACAACTTTCTTCACATTTGGATATCCATTTAAACTTTATCCCCTTCTTTTGCAAAGAAGTGATGGGATGTGCAATATTTGAAAATCCTCCAATAAATCTTCTATATTATCCAACTAATCCCATAAATGATCCGACCTCTGTAACATTCCTTGGTGTTGGCCATCCTCTAATGACTTCAATCTTCTCTGGATCCACTGTTATGCCTTCCTCTGAAATGATATGCCCCAAGTAGTGGACATGCTTTTGGTAAAATGGGCATTTTCTCAACTTGGGATATAGTTGATGCTCCCTTAACACATGCAGAACCATCCTTAAGTGTTGTTCATGATCTTCCCTTAACTTATAATAAATAATTATGTCATCTAACAAGACAATGACAAACTCATCCAAATAATTTATGAAAATACCATTCATCAAACACATAAAGACAGTTGGTGCATTTGTCAATCCAAATGGCACCACTACAAACTCATAATGCCCATATTAGGGTACCTGGTGGTACCCTAATCTCATATCTATCTTAGAAAATGCCTTTGCTCATTTTATTTGATCAAAGAGATAATCAATTCTAGGAAGAGGGTACTTGTTCTTCACTATGGCTTTGTTTAGCTACCTAAAATCAATGCATGGCCTCAAGGTCCCATCCTTCTATTTCACAAAATGTATTGGTTCTCCTTGAGGTGAGACGCTTGAGCATATGTACCCTTTCTTCAACAACTCTTTCAGCTACATTTTCAATTCCTTCAACTTTGTTGTGCTCATCCTGTAAGGATTTTTGAATATTGGGGCAATTCTAGGCATTAGATCAATAGAAAATTCTACGTCTATTTTGGGTGGAAAACCCGAAATCTCCTTGAATACATCCTCAAATTCTAGTAGCACTATAAAATATTCAATATTTGGGCTCTTATTCTTAGTTGGCTCTTCCACATGGGTTGCAAATAATTGACAACCCTTCTTGAAACATCTCTTCAACTATAAGGATGAAATTTCCCTTATAGAAATGGGTCTTCTATGGAAATCTAGGA
>ML803740.1:183827-204169 GCA_009831015.1 Picea engelmannii
AAAGTGGTTAAGAACAATGGATTTTTCCCTTTTTTGGCACCTCCACTCCAAAATATTTGGAATTTGTCCAATTCCTTCACTGGTCATTTTCATGTCTACCTTCCATATTTACTATAAAAAATTCATCAATGAGAAGGTCTTTGTGAGAAAGTACCACCTTGTTCTTCAAAAAACCCTAATGGGAAATTTATGGAAAATCGATGCATAATTGACTAGTGGGCCTCATTAGCATTTTTGTATGCCTTGACACTACAAACTTAGCCCCAAAATTTCACTTGATTTGGAGTTAGTTTTCTCCTGATATGGCCAAAACAATTTTTTGTCTCCATATTTAGTTTTTTCAAACATAGGACATCCTTTGCTAATGTGGCACCTTGGGTCCACCTGACACCCTGAGGCAAAGCCATGTCACCCCTCTCGGACACCTTGGCCTTGCCTTGCCATCTCTTTGTCACGTCTCTCTCTCTTCTTGCTTCTTTCTTTTTTTCCCTTTTCATATTTATTTTATTTACAGGGTCCCACCTACACCCATTTGGCCACCTAGAACCCTACAATTGGTTGTGGTGATGGGTACGTCCCATCCCACACCTTTTTCTCCAACATGCATATTGATCATTATTTATCTAATATTCATTACGGGACTCCGAGTTGTACTTGGTTTAACCCGTTGACGAGGCACACATGTTCACGATCATTGATCATAGATCGAAGTCTCACAATGATTACGTGACTTTGAGTAGCCCACTCATTAATTTGGCACCAAGGTACCATAATTGCTTACCACCCTTGTGACTCATGGTGACATTCTACTAGTTATGGGACTTCATGAAGGAATATTTCCAAAACTGCTTCACCAAATTCCCGTAAACCGCTTTTCTACACTAGCCTCTACATCATCCCTCGGGCCCACCACTATGCACCTTAGCTCCTAGTTTATCCTTCATGGACCCTGCCACATGTGCACTCAACCCATATCATATTCCACCATGGCATTCTACGTCACCTGACACGTGGCCTCTATGTCATCATGTATGGAATTTCCCCAATTTTTCAATTTTTTTTAAAAAATCCCAATTTTGTCAATAATGCTTATTTTTACAAAAACAAATTCCATCTTCCATGAAATTTGTGACTCGGGTCTAAAATTCGACCACTCCTATGCCAAATTCGACCCTGCAAATGTCCAATTGTCGCTATCACTTGACCCTACAACAACTTCTGGGTGAAATTCAACTTGAATTGCTTAGAAATTTGGGGATTTTTGTTAATTTCCCCAAATTTCCTCATGGTCAACTCAATGACTTGCAAATTCATTGAATTTTCAGGCCTTTGTATGTCTAGGACAAGATTAATTTGGGGTTTTCACCAATTTGTTTTTCCCAATTATCGAGTTTCAAATAATTTTACCCAATTTTTTCCTTGAGGAATTTTTTTTAAACAATTACAAGCATACTGAAATTTTCACCTGTGCATTAATGCACATTGTGCCTTTGGCCCATACAAACTCGGTCTTGTAGCCATGCTATGACACCAATCTTTCACATACCTAACCACCCCTGTGGGGCACTGGAAAATTTCTCAATTTTCCCACTGAATTCATCTTTAATAACCAACTCTAATACCATTTAATTATTTTGCCTTGTCATATGTCACTATTAATCATGCAAGATGACATGCATAATCATGCAATGCATACCGAACACTCATAAATATAAATACATCATGTTCATTAAGCATAGAAACAATTAACACACAAATACACTTCATAAATAACATATAAAACTCATGTAAGAGAACAATTATCTGTTAAAGAAAGATTACAAAATTGCTCGCTGATGTGGTACATTCCTCCCGGTTATAGTAATTGTTGCACCAAATCTTTCTATAACAGGCCACACCCGACCTAGGGCTATGAATCCACAAATGTAAACAACAACTCTCTCTCATCCCAATTTCCCACTGATTACACATCCTGTGAACTCACACAACCATCCCAAATCACCAACTCTCTTTCCTCCTTTAGTCTGCACAATCCAAGAGCTCTACAATGCAATCCCTTGGGCCATCACACGTATTTCTAGGATCCAACACGATCTGACCAAGAAAATATCAATGCTAGGATCTATAAGGATTCTCAATGGCACCTTTTAAAATAGAATTACATGCATGCAATATCAACCTTCAGTTACAAATTTATCTCCTCCCCCTTGTAGTTTGAATCATATTAGCATCATGGTAGAATGATGGTTGAATTCCCCCTCAGCTTCCCGAAAACAAGGATTATGTATGCATGTTTTGAACTAGCCACTTGGCACTAAAAAAACTCCACCTAACTACTTTAGTACATCTTCCAAGGTTGATTTTTCCCTTTTACATAAGCTAAGGTAAGGTACTTTAGGTTACTGTTGGGATGTTAATTTGATACCTTTTACACCATCAATTGGTCCCCTTCTTGACCTTTTTACCATACTCGTGCACCCATTTACTATGCCTGATACCACGTTTACCTATACTTTTGATGTTAATGTGCCTAACAAGCTTAATATTGTTAATTGCCATAATTTCCTTCGTTTTTAATGATTTAGAGAGGATTTGGATTAATCTTGTTGATGAAGGTTTTGAGAGTTTTGTTCCCGTACCTCCAGTTGTTCCAATACCCATGTTTGTAGTCTTTCATATATGCACGCACCCAGGTAGAATATGGTCACATGGGTTTTAAAGATATAAACCCCATCATGGTTTATGTGCATTGGTTCATGCCCAGGTTGCACATAGAGGTCTCCAACTCATGATTTACAATTCAAACAACTTGTGCCAAGAAGAATCGAGTAATGTACTTTGGGCACAATTTTCGGAGAAACTAAGAAGAATCTGGAAAATACGTGACATGGGTTTTGTCCAGAACAACCCCATTTAAGTGTCTTGGGTGAGCAGTTCCTCCAAAAGTTCGTGGATTGGTATATACACATGGTTCCTTGGAAGGGTCATTTCTTTTTGCAGTCGTTGGCAAACTGTGTTCCAAACAAAGCAACCAACCAACAAAGGAACCTAAGCCCATTATTAGATAGTTTTGTGGTAAATGAATCAAATGTAATCAGATATTGAGTTGTTTTGGAACCAAGATCTACCAAAAACACACAAAGGAAATATTTTGTAAATATGTCTATGATTGACAGACTAGATTAGGAGGAATTGGTTCCAATTCGCCCCCTTCCTCTTTGTATAAAATGTATGAGGAGAGTGGAGACGCGGGGGATTCGATATTGAACGTTGTCCTTCTATAATAGCCAAATTCTATTTTTCTCTTCATTAATATAAGTGATAAGTTGATATTTGGGATTGACACGCTTCAGAGTGGGTGAAATATTGGGATTGGCACCCTTGGAGAAGCCTTGATACAAATGGCCCATATTTCATAGATTTCCTCTCTTTCTTGCATTTAATTTGGTTGTTTGGTAGAAGCGAGATCGCTTACTGAAGGGAAGGGATACACATTGCAATTCTTCGTGGTTGCATGAACGCTTTGCTAATTCATTGTGAAAGATTGCAACCCATAATGAAGGGGCTTTGTGTTGACACCCCAGTTAGCACTACATCTCCTAGATTTAATATTGTTGCCATCATTTCTTTGTTAGAATAGATTAGAGTAGGATCTGGTCCTGTATATACTTTGCCTGCATCTCACGAGCTTACGAGCCCCCGGGTTGATGATTTGATGTCCATAATTTATACATATAAATTTCCCTACAATTACATTAAAATATATTATTTCCAAGCTTTGGCCTCCCTTAAACCCCTCTCGTGGAGCCATAGCCCCCCATCGTTTTAGCCCCCCTCGTCTCACAACCAATGATGTATTTTTATTAATAACTTTAATATACATCATTTATATTACTTGGCCCTTGACCATACTATTCAACTCACAACCTAATTCACGTATATACATTCGATTACATTCTGGAGATGAAAATTGGGGTGTCACAGTTAAATTGCAACCAGGGGTAATATCTGGTCTAATGTATGAGTTTAAGGTCAAATGTTACTTAAAGGTAGATGAGTCTGTTGTTGTAGCCTCAACAATTTTGGTACAAGGTACTAACCTTCTTGTAGATAATATATAGGTTGAAACCACATTTTGGTCTTGGAGTATAACCTAAAACTACATATGATTGGCTAAGAGCTTGTCTTCATTGGACATAAGGAAACATGTTAACGACTCAAGACCTAAAGACATCTGGTAGAAGTGGAAGTCTACCCTCTTAGGGGCCACAAGCGAGTTATTTCATGTGACCAAGTTTTGACTGCACAAGATGATGTAGTTGCACGTCGAGGACTTGAGATTGTATCAACAAAGATTATGTCAGTGACTCCGAGTATTGTAGGTTTTTTCCTTCTTTGAATAATAATAATAATTATTATTATTTATAAATGCTAAAAAAATAAATACTAAATATTTATTTTAAATTTTAAAGAGTGTTCTATTATAGACAATTGTAATGCATAAAAGATAGTTGCACTATGTTTGAAATGGGTGACAAATATATATATTTCAGCATCAACCATGTTGGATTTTTTTTCACTTGTCTTTAATGTATTGTAATGCATGTCTGGGTGATCATGAGATATATGACAACTAGGTTTTTTTTTAATTGAAACCCATAAATATTTGTTTGCTATGTAATGCATAGCATGGTGATTGCATGTTTGGCATTATAGCAAGATATGTTGGGTAGGTTTGTTTTATAATGAAAAATGATAAAAACAAATTTTAAATGTGATGCACATCATGTCAATATTATACCGAAACATATGTTAATGTTGTTTCATTCTCATTGTTATGTCAAACTATATTTTGTTTTAGTTTCACCTCTATTTTAATTCCTTTTTTCATGTTGGTTTTAATAGTTATACTACAACATTTGTACCAGTAAACTTATAAAATGGAATTCACAACTCATACAAAAATAACTACTTTAAAAGGTTTTATTTTTGCTCATAAGGATGAGGCCATGTTACCTCCAAAACGAGCACAACTCATACATTAGCCTCTTACTTTGAAACATAAGCCACACAACCCTTACCATTTTCCAAAGCAGTCCTCTTACTTTGAAACATAAACCACACAACCCTTAGTTGCCACTATTGTTTTCAATATCCATCATCTCCACCATAATGTTCATCACCATTATTGCATTCACAAATAACATATTATATCCATCTCATCAAAATAATTGCACTTTTAACTCTATTTTCATCTTAATAAGGTAATTTCTATGTAAAAAAAGTTTGAATCCATAAAATACATTTTCCCATTCTTTATTTATTTTCTATATTATATTTAAAATAAGATTTTATATTAAATTTTTTAAAAACATAAAAAATATATATATATCATATAAAAAAATGTTAAAATTTATGTATAATAAATAAGTAAAAATATAATAATAATAATAAAATTATAAAAATATAAATAAAAAGTTATTAAAAAATCAACATGTAAAGATGGATAATATTTGTAACGAAATTTGTGTAAAGTTTACCTAAAATTAATAGGAAAAAACGTACTCAATATTTATAAAAATGTACCAAAATATTGTATAAAAATAAATTTGATATTATTAATATTATATATTAGAAAAGAGTGGAAGTGTGTGAACAAAGGTAATTGATTTATTAGAATTGGTTTCCCTCCAACATAAAAAGAACACTTAACATATATATGATAAATAAGAATTGGTTTTTCAAAATTATTTTGGATTTGGAATTTTAATTTTAAAAGGAGTACCTTAGTTTGGATTTGGAATTTTAATTTTAAAAGGATTACCTTAGTTTTAATTGTTTTGAGGTGATGAGGTTTTATAAATTTTTATGTTCATATTGATAATATTATATTTTTTTGTCATTTTTAGTTGTGGGTATCATTTACTAAGTTTTATACTTTGTGTTAATAGAGATTATTGACTTAATATATTTTTGCAAGGGAGTTTTGGGTTCATAGCTCGGGTGGTTAGGTAGCATGCTTGTTATCCTCCTTACCCGGGTTCAATTTCCTCAAAGTGGACATGTTGGCTCGTTGTGATAAGGCTAGAAGGGTAGATGACTCTTGGGATAGAGGCCCACTCAGGTGGGCTACGCGACTCCTCGACCCTTGCTAAGTCACAAGTTATTGGTATATCTAGCTTGCAAGTTGTTGGATATACTCTTGGGTCATTGTCATTTAGCACTAGGACATTTGAGGAAATAAGGTTGAGCAATTGCTAAATCACACAATGCATAATTAAGTCTTCTTACCTTTGAGTGCAATGCAAATGAAGTGAAAGTATGTTCAACATTATTAGATTACTACACCTACCTCGATATCCTCCATCTTCATCACGTTGATGGTGGCATTGTTGATAGTAGAACCTCCCATTAATATGCTCATATCCATGTTAGATATTTTTTTTCACATTGTGCGAAGAATATTCAAATCTATAATGCATTTAAAGTCTTGTGTTTAATTTTCACATCTCTTAATTAAAGAGAAGCAATAATGTTATACACAACCTGAGTGGGCCTAATGGTTAAGAACACGTGTTTCCTCCTTAGAGGTCATAGATTCAATCCAAAGGGGGGTAGGGTATGTATACCTTTATAGACTTTAGCAATCAAATCGTTGAGCGGAGGGGGTCCCTTGTCCCACAAACAAGGGGGTCTTATACACCAATTTGGTGTCTAGCTTGGCATGACCTTAAAAATAGATTATTATTATTATTATTAAAGAGAAGCATAAATTTATGTCATTTGGCATAAGGGAAAATAAATTGAATAGTAATTTATTACTAATTAGCATATTTTGTGATGCACATTCTTTATCACAATAGTTATTAGGAGAAAATGTAAAAGATGTTGTTTAATGCATATGATATGGAGTTAGAGTTTTGAGTTCAATATTAGCAATCCAATCTATATAATTTTATATGTGCAAATGATTGCAGCTAATCCATTTTTAGAAACATAATAATAATGAAATTTGTTTCTTTTTTTCAAAGACATGAATAGCTAAACGATTTTTTTTGCAACAAATTGTAGCATGTAATGCAATCGATATGTTTTGAATTTCAACTTCACCCTTATTTCAAACCTTAGTTGGATTTATAGTGACTACCCAAGGAGAGGAAGAATCAACCTCTAGTTAGGAGAATGATTAATATGAGATTTCAAAAAAATCTCTAATGTTTTATGGCATAAATTTAGCCATTAATCAATTAGGTGTAGTTTGAGTGGTTGTAAGGAAAAGTTGTTACCTTATTCAAATTCAAGTCCCACTTTCTCACATGTTTTCTCTTAGTGTGTTGATTGTTGATAAGCTATAGACAATCTATTCATGAGTTGTTGATTTGGCTTTGTACCCTGAAGAATTTAGGATTTACCTTAGATACCATCCTTGAAATGAGGGGAATTATTCGAGAAGTTTTCTCAAATATATGTTACTTGGGGAGAAATTATAAATAAATAAATAAAAATAAACCATTTGATAAACTAATATAACATTGTTTATTAGGAAAAACAATTGAACTTGCCCGAATGAATTTTTCACTCTGCAACTTCTTACTATTCTGATCTCCCATTCGAGCAATGGAGTCCCCCACTAATGGAGGATCCGCCTCCTGTTACCGAAACATAGTGGTTGGTAGTAGCCGACAAACCTAGATTCCTGCTCATACCCTTGACTCCACAAGATTTTCCAGTCGAATGGACACATAATAGACAAAAGGGAATAATGAAAACCTGCCAAGTTCAGATCCCATCCCAGGAAAAGACTCGTAGACCCAGAAAGGTGACAATAAAAGCCAATCATCCTGCATCCTGCAGGCAGAGGATATTTCGTAGTACAAAATCCTATCGCCCCTTCTAGGGGAAGATATCAATACATGCGGGACCATGCCCTCATTTGAAAATTCATGGGCCTTTGGCCTTCTGAGAAGGCCCTCACATGGTGGATCAACCCGATGGAATCCCAAAGGAGAGGTCACTCTCAAACTGGGATCCAAAGGATTCTTTACGACCATCTTCAACCTGGTGGAAGACCGGGAAATGGTATTCCAAGGAGGACCATACTTCTTCAACTCCGTTGGCCTCTACATGAGGATATGGAAAGAGAACTTTATCCCGGAAAAGGAGGAATTTACCACAGCCCCAATTTGGATCAGACTATACTCGCTCATGCATGGGTATTGGCGCTCAAAAATCCTAGAAGGAATAGGGAACACTATTGGTTCCTTTGTCAAAATTGTCGAAGCCACCCTCCAAGGGCGCTACACCTCTTTTCTCAGATCTGTGTCTACCTCAATGTCTCTAAAGCTCTACCTGCATCAATATGCCTAAGATATAGAGACATAAACTGGCTTTAGACCCTGGATTATGAACACATTCCCTTTCGCTGCCGAAAATTCCATGCTCATGGGCACCTTTTCTGAGAATGCCCCCTGAACAAGCAAGTTGAGCCCACACCTCACCCGAAGAAAGACGAGGCAGGATTCAAAAAAGTTTGGACTAAACATAAAGCCCCCAAAAAATCCCCACCCAACCCAACCCAAAAGGCCCCCGCATCAGCAATAGTTTTGATTCCCTCACCCACCTTCCTGAGAAAAAAGCCCCAAATCCAGCCCCCTCGGTCAAAACCCAACAAATTTCCAAATCCGTGATGAAATAGACCCCTTCGAATCAAAGTGCCTCTACCCCTCCCATTCCAGACCCCCAACCCCAAAACCAATATGAACCAATGATCCCCTCTGAGTCCCCAAAGGTGGAGCAAGATGGTCTATAAGACATGGATCTGGAGGAGCTAGTTATGCAAGGTATAATAACAACATGCGAACGAAAAGAGGAACACTCAATACCAGATCAAGAAATAAGATTATTGCAAAGTTCTTTGATCAAATTGAGGAACAAAGAGAAGAGAGCAACAACACAAAAAGGTAAGAACATTGGATCTGTTTCTCCAGGAATTAAAAACAACTCTAGCAAAGACATTATCAAGGCACCCAAAGATGACAAAAGAAGAGGAAGACCCTCCAACAAGCAACTCTTACAAGAATTGGGAGAACTCCTCCTAAACTATGGAAGGATAAAGAGCATGGTGGAAAAATTATCCTCCCAAACTCAACCTCCTCAACGAAATACATCTCTTAGAATGTCAGAGGCCTTAACAACCCTAGCAAGAAAAATTTCTTAAAGACCCCGTTATCTGGAGAAAAACCCTCAATCATGTTGTTACAAGAAACTAAATGCTTTTCCACAGCCATGGAAAAAATGATAGTTAAATGTTGGAGAAATTGAAATGTTATAGCTATCAATGCTAAAGGAGATGTAGGCAGCCTAGCCATCCTTTGGAACCCCAACAAAATCACCCTCTCCTCCTTATCCACCTGCCACTCCATAAATTCCAAATTCCAACCCATAGGCTCTGACTTCACAAGATATCTCACCAATGTTTACGGCCCCCAACCTTTGCAGGAGAAACTATCCTTCTTGTAGTCCTTGTCTCACTAAGCGCCCCTCATAGACAACCAACCTTGGATCATAGGTGGATACTTCAACCTCATAACCTCTCTCTCAGAGAAAAGTATAGGTTTAAACCACCTGGAACAAGACTTTGAAAAATTCAAAGAAAGCATGGGTGACTTGAGCTTGGTTGATTGAGAAAATTCAAATGGTACCTTCACTTGGAGCAATCATAGAATTGGCCACCACCACATAGCCTCTCGCTTAGAGCGCTTCCTTCTTTCAGAATCCCTTCTCCAAAGAAACTTCACCTTAGAATCCACCATTCTTCCCTATCATGGCTCTTACCACTGGCCTATCTCCCTCTTAGCTGATTTCCCAACTAGCCCCAAGAACCATCCCTTCCACTTTGAATCCTTCTAGCTTTCGGATTCCTCTTTTCGCTCCAACTTTCCCTCCTAGTGGAAGGAAGCGACAATAAACTCGATCTCCCTGATGTATAGACTCCAACAAAAATTGAAGAACCTAAAACAAAGAATCAAGGAATGGAACAATTCAATATTCAACAATATAATCCAAGCCAAGCACCAACTTCAAGCAAAAATGAAACAAAACCAACAACAAGTGATAGCCTTTGGGCGCTCTATGGAGCTAGTTGAGGAAGAAATATCTCTCATGGCCCAGATAGAAACCAAAGAAAAACAAGAGGAAATTCTATGGGGACAGAAATCAAGAATCCAGTGGCTGCAAGAAGGAGAGAGAAACACCAAGTTTTTCCACAACTCGACGACTCAAAGGAGACACCATAAAAAAATTGTCTCCCTAAAAGACCAACAAGGTAACAAAGTCATCAATCACCAAGACATCCAATCCAAGCTCCTTCATTATTACAAAAGTTTCATGAAAGAACCACAACGAAACAGAAAAAC
Organism: Picea engelmannii; assembly: GCA_009831015.1. NCBI lineage: Eukaryota > Viridiplantae > Streptophyta > Pinopsida > Pinales > Pinaceae > Picea > Picea engelmannii. Next base: position 194,243 of record ML803740.1, read on the forward strand.
CACCATTAATAGGAATGATCAGAAAATTCCTGAATTGGTAAATGCAAACCGCAATGAAGCCTTGATGAGGCCAATTACAATGGAAGAGGCAGAGAAAGCTCTTTGGAAAATGTCGAAAGGGAAGTCTCCAAGACTGGACGGATTCACTATGGACTTCTACCAAGCCTGATGGCCTGTAATCAAAATCGGAGTTTGGGAAGCAATGGAAGACTCCATAATATTAAAAAAAGTCATCCCAGTGTTCAACACCACCTTCCTTGCCCTCATACCCAAAGAGGAGAAGGTTGAAACCCACCATAAATTCTTCCCTATTTCCCTTTGCAATGTCATATATAAACTCATTTCCAAAATCATTGTGAATAGATTCAAACCCCTTCTCCCCTCCCTCATCTCCCTAGAGCAATCAAGATATGCAGAAGGAAGACAAATCCTAGACAACATCATCCTCATGCATGACCTCATCCACTCTCTCCACTCCTCCAAGAAGCCCAAAATTCTCATGAAATTATACCTCTCCAAATCCTTCGACAGCCTGAACTGGACCTACATCTTCCATATTTTAGTGGATTTTGGGTTCAGTGAAACCTAGATACAATGGATTTCCTCTCTACTCTCCTAGAGCTTCTTTTCTATATTGATCAATGGCTCCCCCTCCCCGACCTTCTTCCCCTCTAAATGTATTTGATAGGGAGACCCCCCCCTCTCCATTCCTCTTCATTCTAATGGCAGAAGGCTTGGGAAGAACAATCAAAGCATAAGTGAAGAGAGAAAACTGGAAAGCGATATATCTCTATTGAGAAGAATGCCCAACCTCCCATCAACAATTTGTAGAGGACAACATGCTAATGGCCTCTCCAACTTTGAAAGAAGCACTAACAATCAAGAAAGTTCTCAATGACTTCTCTGAAGCCTCAGGTATGTGCATCAACAAAAAGAAATCCAATATCTACTTCTTCAACACCCCCTAGCCAATCTAGCGACACCTAACAGGTCTCCTAGGGTTCCAACCTAGCAAGATTTTGTACAACTACCTGGGAGTTCCCCTCACTAGAAACTCCCAAAAAAGGAAAATATGGGAGGACCTCCTAGACAAGATGGAAAAAAGGCTGGGTAGCTGGGATTTTCGTTTGTTCAACATAGCCAGTCATCTCATCCTCATCAAAACAGTCCTTCAAGCTCTACCTATCTATTGTCTCTCAACTATAACATCCCCAAAATATATTCTCAGAGTAATGAGGAATCTCCAAATAGAATTCCTATGGGGGAGCACAAAGACAAAGAAGAAATGGGCCATAGTTGTTCGATTACTAAGAGGGGGGGTGAATCAGTAATAACATAATTATAATCCTTTTTCTCCAAATAATCCAAGTGTTATATCAATGTAGAATTATTATCCAATAATGAGCAATAAGAAATGAACAATCACACACATACACAGTACACCAGTGTTTTATGTGGAAACCCAAATCCGGAGAAAACAACATAATGCTTTTTCTTATATGTCTTGAAGAATTACATTCATTGGAAACACCAACTTACTTTGTTTTCCAGCTGCAACTGGAAGGAGGCTCCAACCTCCTAGTTTCTCAGGCTACAACCTGAGGGAAGCTCCAACTCCCCAATTCTCTGGCTACAACCAGAAGAAGGCTACAACCCCCTATGCTCTCCGGCTACAATCGGAAGGTGGCTACAACCACATGTCTTTGCCCCGTCCAACTGCCCTGAAATAGAAGTAGAATGATGGAACCAATGTACCAATAAACCTGAACCAATGTAACATTGTAAACCTGTACCAATAAACCTGAACCATGTATCAACCTATACCTCAACCCGTAATCAACCTGTACCATAACCAAGTGCATCAAGCATGAACCAACCTGTACCAAACAATTTGTATTAGACCTGGTGTATATGATCACATACTTGTAATGAATAAATATCTAAAAATGATACACAATGTTCTTTAGTGTGTTTTATGCAATTCCTCCCGGTGTCACTACTTGGAATCTCTTAGAAAAGGAGTTATAGCAAAAATGACACACCTTGATGAATTCTGACTTATTCTAGAGAGCGACCTTGTAGAGCGTGCCCCAAACGTAATATTTTTTTAATTGCTTTGAAACTGTTACACAACATACTACAGACTATACTCTAACCAACACATTTTTTCTCACTAAATTTGGATCTGTTATGAATAAGTTATGACATTTTTACCCGAAACACCTATTTTTGACTAGTTTCAGGACTGGCCACAAACCCTATTTTCCACGGAGTGTAACTCCAAAAATACAACGACCCACAAACTGAATTTTTTACCACATATACTTGGATATGTTTCCTCGATGGCATATCAATTTCATGGTCTTAATCATTCTAGAATACAAATTATTTTGAAAATGGTGAGATGACCTGAAAAAAACATACCTTAGAAAGCATCATCAAAAGAATTTATCCTTCCTTGAATTCCGGCCTTATTTTCTTCACTTTCATCATAAATTCAGCTGAGATATCCTTTGGTTACCTCAGACACCTATATTTATTCAATATTCTCAAGTGTGTCTTAAATGAGAGAGCATTTCCTCTTATTTATACTCTCCAAGTAGCTTCCTTAAAAACATCTTCTAGGTCACTTTGCCCACTTTCCTTATTTTAGGGTTAACCCACTTCTAATTTATCCATTAAATTTATTATTTAAATAATTGATTTTTTATTCACTTTGAATTATAGTGCACTCATCACTTCACTTTATTATTTACCTTTAAAAACTCTTCAACCACTTTGACTACTTTGACCTTTTGGGGCTTCTAGATGACATATGAGGGTCCTCCAACCTCGTAAGGCCATAACTCTCAAACCGTGAGGAGTTATGTGATGTTCCACTTACCACCAGAAATGGAATGACATGTACTATCCATATAGAATAGTATTACCTAAAAATATATCCAAACTCATATCGTTATCCATCAAACAAACTTGGGTCCATTACCCAAGCCCGAGTTCTCCAACTTCTCATGGCCATAACTCTCTAACCGTGAGGATTTATGTGACGTTCCACAAACCACTGGAAATGGAATGACAAGAAATATCCATCTAGGATAGTTTCACTGACAAATTCACTGGCGTTCATCTCATTATTCCACAAATAAGCATGGGTTCTCTAACCATACTTCTAGGATAAATTAATCCACAAAGCGTCTTCCCGTGAGGGATTTCACCATAAGGGGACCACTTTGGAGTTCATCCATTTCTACTTATTATCAACCATGACAAGACAATAACGAGTCATCTTTACATCAAAAAATCTTGGGTCCATTACCCAACCTTTGTGCTACGTGGCTTTCTTCAAGGGTTGACATCAATGACTACCAACCTTAATCAACAATATCCCCCTTTGGCATTGATGGAAACACTCTGATGCAATACTGAAATCATATCACTCATGCTCCCCCTGGAACCATGCCTCTGTACTATGTATCTGATAAATATGCTCCCCCTGGAACCATGCTTCTTTCCTCTACCTCTGTCCTCTGCATATGATAAATCTCTCCCCTTGAAACCATGCCTCTGTCCTCTGCATCTGCTAAATCTCCCCCCCTTTGTCATCAATGGCAAAGGTATCTTTCCATCTAGGGTTTCTCCCCCTGACTGAACTGTCCTCTTATGGTGCTTCCTCGTGTAAATCTAAGACATATAAGATAAGCATTCAAAAAGCATTGATTTTGGAGTAGAAATAACTCCAAGTCTCTGGTGAAGATATTCAAAGGATTCTCGTGGAAGTGGTTTTGTGAAGATGTTTGCCACTTGTTCTTTTGTGACCACATACTCAACTCTGATGTTATTTTATGCAACCTTCTCCCGTAGAAAGTGATACTTGATTGTAATGTGCTTTGTCTTGGAGTGCATCACCGGGTTGTTCGAGATACTGATGGCGCTTGTATTATCACAATAGATTGGAATGGGCTCATCATACTCAACCTGTATATCTGTCAGAGTTTGTTTCATCCAAAGAACCTGTGTACAACATGATGTTGATGCAATATACTCTACCTCGGCTGTAGATAAAGATACTGATGATTGTTTCTTACATAGCCATGATACTAAACACTCACCCAAGTAGAACGTTGCTCCACTAGTGCTTCGTCGGTCATCAATACAACCTGCCCAATCTGCATCTGTGTAGGCAATAATTGATAGATCCTTTCCTTTTGGATACCATAATCCAAACTCTTTTGTTCCTTTGAGATATCTGAAAATCCTCTTCACTGCTAACACGTGTGACTCCTTTGGTGCTTCTTAAAATCATGCCACCTGTCCAACTGCCTGCATTACATCTGGTCTGGATGTTGTCACATATAGTAGGTTGCCAATCATTGACCTGTATTGCCTCTGATCTGTAGACTTCGAATCATCATATTTTCTCAACTTGCAACTGGTTTGCATGGGAGTGATAATTGGTTTGCAATCTTCCATTCCGAACCTATTTAGCATTTCTCTGATATAATTGGTTTGAGAAATAAAGATTCCTTGGTTTCTTTGACGTATCTGAAGTCCCAAAAAGAAGGATAGTTCTTGTTGGGGTCTAAATATGTCCTAAAACAACCTTAGTTTTAACATTAATTTATCAACCCGAGGATTCATCTTTTATCTCAAGAACATCAACAAAGTCTATGCAAATAGCCTGTAGAGGTTGAAATCGCGTAGCTAAAGCAAACCTGAGTTTACCCACAATCAATTTCCTCAAATGCTCATTTAAATATTATAAGATTAAGATCTTATTTAACAGAATTGAAATCTAATTGCTAACATGTTGTGAATGAAAAGGAACTAGCTAACCTGCTAAATTCATTTAACTAAAAAGCAATGATTGAATTTGAGTAAAGACTTTCAGAATTGACTATTAACTAGGAATTGAATTGCTCGAAAGGAAATAGCGAACTATTCTAATAGAAAGAAACTGCAATTGTAATCTAATCTTAAGGAACAACAATCATAATTGAATGGAAAGGAACAACAATTGTAACTTTAACTCAAAGGAACGACAATTGTAACCTATTCGAAAGGAACAACTAATGCGAATCTTAAGTAAAAGGAACAATGCATATGAAAACGTGAGGAACTGTTAAGCAAAAAACTACAGTAATGGAAATTGGAATCAACAATCATTAACACTTGAGAGATATCTATCTTCTGTATATAAACCGTAGGGAATCATTAACACACTTATGCATTTGTATTAACTATTGTGAAAGGGAATTGAATCGTAAAACATAAATCAAACTGATACAATTACAGCTGAAACAGTAGCTCCTTTAGACTGGGCCCTTGGTCCTTAGAAGCACTGCTACGAGAAACTCAATATATAGAAATGGTGAAAATGATCAAATCTTTTATTTAGTTCATAGTTGGTACATCATTCACAAAAATGGCTTGTGCAAAGTAACTCTGAGTCTGAATACTTGAACTTAATTCTTAGATTGTCTTTTAGGATCTATTATCCTCTATATATACAATAATCTGAGTAAATCAAGCCATCCCGAGGATTGAAAGATCCTCATGATTGCTTTACTTATTATAAAGTTACAATATAGAAAACCAAATCATCTTTTAAACTGCTTTTGTGCCAAAAGTCCTTAACCTCCAATGGTTCACACATCTTCAAGATATCCTTTGTTATTTCAGTTTTGACAATATTTAACCAATCCTGTAACAAAATCAAAAAATTCCAACTGTATTTTAGAATTCATTCATCATGACTTCAGTAATATCACTAGAAGACATATTAATCATTTTCCATTCTATTTATCCCTAATTAACAAAAAAGTCACTCAAGATTGTATCACAAACTGTGTGAATAAGGAGGATATTTGTACCTTTTTCATAACCCAACATACCCCCCCGGCTTACCTTCTTTCATGTCCTCATGCAAGCTGAGATCTTACATGTAAAGAAGTGATGTTGTAAGGAGGGAAAGTTGGTTCACCAAGTCTCTTGAACCCATTACTTCTTTTTAGCTCTTCAAAAGCAACATCCTCCCTTTTCTTGTTAATTTGATAATCCTTCTGGTAACTTTCTAGAGGAAACCATAGGATAGGGGGATTATACCTGCATCCAATCCAAGCAGGGCCTTCCTCCAGGATCAGTCTAGAATACCTTTCTACTCTGTAGGTAGCTGCAAAGAAATTCCTGAAACTGAAGGGCTCCCTAATTTTTACTTCATTGGAGGATGCATCCCATCTCATCTTAGAAGCAACAAGGGCTTCTTCTTTGAGTTCTCTAAAGTATATGATGCCTGAACGAATAACCTGTTGATGGATGGGGGCTAGAGAATCTCTGACCCCCCCCCCCCCTTCATAAAGGTTCTATGTTGAATAATGGCTGGAAAGGACTTGAGAGGTTCTCCTCTGATCCATAGATCTAACCCTGTTTCCCTCTTTATAAAATTCTTGTGGGCCTTGCCCCATCTAACTTGGTTTTTAGTAAAGGACAGGAATGCCTGGAACTGAATGTCTCAAATAAAGGGACCAGGGTTATTTTTTCTATCTTCTTCCAAAATGAAATTATGGAAGTATAATTCACATAGAAAATACTGCACCTTCTCTTCCTGCTCTCTAAAACATGAAATGAACTCAGGGACAGTGGAAAATGTAATCGGCTTACCTACTTTGATGGATTTTACCCTTAAAAATAGGTAACGTTCCAGTAAGAATAGGGTATACTTGGTGGCAGGGGCTCTACAATTGATTGCACCAGAGTAAACATCACAAATCTCCTTGATTTGCTCCAAATCTTTTTCAAATTGACTTTGCATTTTCTTAACCTTTTCTTGGGCTTTAGTGAGCTCAACATATGTTTCACTTTCTGTTGTTGACATATCCTTTAGTTGCTTAACAACCTTTTGATGTTCAACCCTAGTGATCATTTCTTCTCTGGATTGAGTTAAGGCTTGTTGAGCTTGTACCAACTCAACCTTTAGCCTATCAATAACAACATCCTATTCCCGAGACTGAGCTGCTCGATAGTCTTATATAGTGCCCATCTCATCTCTAGATTGAGTTAATGCTTGTTGAGCTTGTATAAGATTTGTTTCTAGTCTATCAACGATGGCATTCTGTTCCTGAGATTGGAATGCCAGATGCTCTTCCATAGTTGTCAATTTGTTCCTACTTTGAATCAAGCTCTATTGGCAATGTATCAATTCTTCCTCCAATCTCCTAATGGTGGGGTCTTGTTCGAGGGATTGAGGTATTTGATCTGAGACTAGGGTATCTGTTTGTACCTCAGCATCAACAATTTCTGAAGGAATTACCTAATCTTTCTGAGCTACTGCATCCTCTATTGTTATCTCTTCAGGGTTTGTCTGTGTTCCCATAGAGTTTGTGGTGACCGTTCTTTTAGGAAGAGGGTTTCTCCCCTGCATTCTGGACCTTTTGTTTTTCTTTCTTTGGTGGGCCTTATCTACTTGTTCTAACTGCTTCCTCAATTCTTTAATAATTCCTCTGAGTTTGCCAACGTTTAGTTTTAATTCTTCAACTTTTTTAACCTTTCTCTTTAACAACTTGTTCTCCTTTTTCATCTTTCTAATTTTCTTATGGCTTTTGCCTGCTTTCTGTTTGGAAGGAGTCTCAAGGTCTTCCTTATTCTCATCATCAGGTAGCTATTATTATGTTCCTTCCAAGTGATTTGTCTGTTCAAGAGGGCTTCTTGCCTCAGGATGTGGTTCTTCATATGCTATGTCCTCAGGAAATGACATTTTGATATCAGGGAAATTTTCAGCAGGATTTGAAGAAGAGGCTCATTCTTGATATCCTTTAGATTTATCTCTATCAATTGAGGCTCCCAAGCTCCCTAAAACATGAGCTATTTCTTCTTCATATTTTTTCAAGCATTGTTTTGTCATATGCTCTCATGCTAGTTGGGTGTCTTCTTGACTATTTCGTTGTGAAGTTTGTTCTGTATGCTCAATACCCTAGTCATTTTCCTGTAAGGGCTACTCTGTTGTGTTCTGAACTTCTTCAAGGTTTCTTGTTCGTCTGTTTCTTCTCATTCTCTCAATGGGGGTTTTAGGAGCGTCCATTTCTCTTTTTCTCTTTCTGGTTAGTGGTCATGCTTGTGGGTTTTGAGCCTTTTTCTGTGAGGTTTGAGCCTCTATTTGTGAGGTCTGAACCTCTGTCATTTGAATAGGATCTGCCTCTACTTCGGGTTGAGGAGGTGAAACTTCTATTTGGGCAGTGGCCTCCTCTCCTTGTATCTCTTCAGTTTCCTGTAATGGGTTTTCATGACATAATTCAGGTTGTTCAAGTTGTAGAGGTTTATTGGCCCCAATAAGATTATCCCAGGTCAATTGGGTTTGACTTAGTGCCTTACTTACTATCAATTTAATTAATCCATGATGGTTGATAATAGTAACAATATCCTTGGACTTATGTGTTCTTAAGGAAACCTCATGTAACCTGGAATTTAGGAAGAAAGGTAGATTGATTACTAACCGTTGTTTGAGTGCCGCTAGCAGTTTGTGGTGGCATGGTCGGATTACATCGTATCGTCCATCGCAGGTGATGTACCTCTGAATTACCATTGCTAGTTCTTTCCATGGTTCGCTGAGGGTGCTAGGGTTAAGTCCCTTTCCTTTTTTGTCCAACTGTTCTCTAAGGTCTACGAAAGATTCTACAGCTTCCTTGAGCATTGTATATCTTCCTATCCATTGAATGCATGTGTTAGGGAGACCTGTAACCTCCACTACGATTTTTGGAGTAACTGGAATTCGTATGTCCCAAACTATGGATATTTCTCCCTGCAAATTCTAAAAGAATTCAAGCGTGATGTTTGTATCAGACCCTGCAAATGGTTGAAGTACTCCATCCACCCTAAGCGGTGTAGGATTTCTCTTGCCTGCTCTGTTACCTGTAGTAATGTTGGCTCCCTGTGCACGCTTTGTCCACCCATATCTCTGTGAGAAAATAAGAACAACTATCGTTCCTAGTTGCAAATTTGGTTAGACCAGCTTGGAGGAATAATTGCCAAAAATAGAAAATATTGGCGAACAACAAGTGTATAAGAATGTGGGTTTTCCATTTATTACAATCATTACATCTTATCGGAAAGTGTGTCAAGTATCCACTCCCCTCATTAATGTAGAGGTCGTCCTCGATCGTCAGTGTAGGTGAATGTAATGAGTGTAGGTATTTCCGGTGAGAGGTAATAATTGCGTTGCCGCCGCCAATGGGGACTAATCACGTATAATTTTCAAAAAGCACTTTAAATCAAAAATCATTAAACGATAGTCCTCTTTCGTGGGAATTTTGAATTTATTGTACCAATGCTCAAAAATGTCGTATGGATAAATAAACCAAAAAAAAATTAAATCTGTTAAAAAAAAAGAATATTCCACACATCATAATATTGTTACTTTTCCCAAGTTATTGAGTATAACTGATATCATAGCCTTATGATTTGAATAAAGGAAATCTAGAGGTACACAGAAACTTGGCGTTTTTTAGATAAACTTCCATACCATAGGCAGAGCCACTGCTACCAGCAGGCGTCCATAGCCTTGGCAGGGTTGCCTTTTAACCCATAGATGAGCCCGTGTCCTTAATAAATACTTGAACGTCTTGTCCCAAAAAAGACCATTATCCCGGTTTGGTAGCCAGATGATGATAATGCCACTCACTAGATTGTAACTTAAGTGAACAAGCTAGCTCGTGATGAGACCTCTTGTCCTTTGACAAAAGAAAAAAATGTCAAAGGTCATTTCCCTGGTGTGGTAGCCATAGTGGTAATGTCACTTAGGTTAGTATCCTATGATCGTGGTAGGTTGGCTTGTGATGAGACCCCCTATTCTTTGTGGAAATTTTTTATTACTTATCTTTATTCCTTTTTATTTTATGTATATATATATATATATATATATATATATATATATATATA
>ML803740.1:219064-241739 GCA_009831015.1 Picea engelmannii
GGGCCTCAAAAGGAAATCCAGGTCAGGAAGGGTATGGAGGCGTCTTCAGATCAAGTAAAGGCAGAATCCTCAGAATATACGGGGGTCAAATAAGGATAAATACCAACAACGCATTCAAACTCTAGGCATTGGAAGAAGGCCTTCGGGTAGCCGACTCCCATGGGTATGAGAAGCTAATAATAGAAAGGGACTCTTAGATAGTGATCAAGATGTTCAAAAAATTGCAGCAAGGCACCTTGGCTTCAAAAAACTCAAAGAGTTGGATGTTGGAAGATAGACTAGACATCATTCAAAAGAGGTTGACCTCCATGCCTGTCATTATTCTGAGTCACGTAAAACGCTTGGAAAACAAACTTGCAAACTGGATCGCCAATGTAAGTTACAGGATCATGGCGGAATCGTGGGATAGAGACTAGACTCCATCAGTAGGGAGGATAGCATGCAAGCTTGTGACTCCATCACTAGACATGACCTTCTCTCCATGTAGCCTAAGATAAAGGATCAACCAAACCCTCAAGATTGCAAAAGGCTCAGCTCTAGGATGGAGACGAACCGTAAGGAAAACAATTTGGGTGAAATCCCAACAAGAGAAAGGAAAGACTCGACCTTTCAAGCATTCGAAATCCAGGAGGGCGAAGAGAATGTCACGTGAATCCTACATAGTAGTATCCACCTAAGCGACACTTGTAACCGACAAACAACTCAGCTGAAAGGACTAGAAAGAGTCGATGTCACTAGCCTCACTCATATGCACAACAAGCAACCCCCCTCACACGCAAGACAAACACGCAACAATCTAGAAGAGGGGAATGTCGAGACTAAAGGGAGGCGTAATAAAGGCCCTACCTACCACCTTTCCTCTCCAGCGTGTGATCAGCTAGACTCCCAGAGGGCCATATGCGATTCAGACAACATCTGGCTACCAACTACCCTCATCGATGGAAATCGATAAGACCGTGCTCGAAGCTAGACCCATCATCATTTAACTCGAGAGATCCTTCCAAACTAGTCTAGGGAAGAGCTCCAGTAGGACGTCAACGAGATCACCTGCCAGCTAACAACAAAGTACATGTACAAGATTTTTGTGCAACATGTCAAGGATTTCCGCCTGCCAAATAATTGAGGGAGTAAATAAACCTACGCTGTCACCCACAATCAACATTTATGGAAGCTACCTTCGCACCTAAGTCTCGACGAAGATCAAATCAGAGAACACACGCTCTCCCATGAGGCTCGGGATTCGAGAGGAGGTTTGAGGCAGAGTCAACAAGTAATGGGCACCTCAGAAATAAATGTTCATAATGTGGATTCCTCAGGACTCCTAGAAACTCCCTCATCTCTATGATAATCTCCTAGATGATGAGATCCCCTCCTGAGAGTAAGACTGGGACACTTAGTGATTTTTTCATGCATGAAAGACTGGCCCAAACCTTTCGGACCTCCTCCGCAGAAAGCGAGGGATCTCTGGGGAATTCTCTTGCAATTCTATACCACCCCATTCTTCATGTTCTTATCAGAGACTCTATGGCCCCTAGGCATGGCTATCCCCCTAGTTACAAATGAGGCTCTGGCTTCCATGGAGCTTCCTCCTCGAGGCAGAAACAAGAAGGAGTTCCAGAAACCAGGATCCAACAGGAGGCATTCAAAGCTGCCCGAAACTTCACCATGAACACTCCTCGGTGTTTCCAAAGAGCTATGGAGGATGTAGAAGATAATGTCAGCGAGGAACGTGAGATGACCACATACACAGAGGTAGCCTACTCCACAATTCATTGGGTTCTAGACGTCGGCCATACCAAAGGCATAAACATGCGCTATTGGTGAACTGTGGAACTACATGGGCACCTCAAGACGCTTCTTGGCCAAATGCTTCAAACAAGAGAGGACACGCAAAACATGCTCTAACTCTAGCTTGACGGCCTTCACTTGATGGTTCACGAGATTCTCACTCACCTCCCCCAAGCAACATGTCATCCATATCACCCTCCGGGTCACCAGATATCTCAACCGACTTACTAGGAAGACCCATCAGGCAACTCAGGCGCGGAGCCCTCGACTCCTTGAAGTTTGTTCTCAAGTTTCCTTCTTTTAACATGATAGTAAATAATAGTTATAGTTTGGAAATCCATAGTTTTAGAACGGTCTCTAAGTTTTTTTAGACTAGCTATAAACAATACTTTTGGCCAGATATTATTTACTTTTGTTGTTGATCTAGTTTCCCAAATAACAAGCTAGCAGCAAAAAATTTTAAACTGTATGATATTTTAAAAATTTAATAAAAATATTTATGTGAACCTTACTTTAAAAAACAGTGTTTATCAAATACTTGTTATCATTAAGTACCATGTATGTTTTCCCCTTGCCAAAATTATACATGATTTATAATTAATCTTTTCAAATCATAATATTGTCATTAATATAATATGAAATTGTTTAATTGTTTAACTTTTTAGATCTATTTTATTTTAATTGTATATTCATTAATTCTAGTCATGATTTGACTTATTTTAATCGTACATTAATCCAAAAATAGAACAATTAAACTACTCCATATAATAGTATTTATTAATATAAAACTATTTACTATACGTTTTAAATACATTTGCAAAGAAAAAAACACATTTATTTTTTACCTATTTTAATTATATATTCATTAATTTTAATCATGATTTGACTTATTTTGATCGTAAATAAATCCAAAAAATATAACAATTAAACTACTCCATATGATACTATTTATTAATATAAAACTATTTACTATACTACTCCATATAATACTATTTATTAATATAAAACTATTTAGTATACTTCTTAAATGCATTTGCAAAGAAAATAACGCATTTTAAATAAATATGTTTATAGTAGGTTTTCCAATATTTAGAATGCTTTAACTACCTATCAACAATTGGTAGCATAAGTCATATAAAACAAAGTTGGATTATGTAAACAATAAATATGAAAATTTCCTTCTAATACTATTTATTAATATAAAACTATTTAATATACTTCTTAAATAATATAAAATTATTTACTATACTTCTTAAATGCATTTGCAAAACTGTTTAATATACTTCTTAAATAATATAAAACTATTTACTATACTTCTTAAATGCATTTGCAAGGAAAACAAGTGTTACATGGCAGTGCAGTCTCTGCCAGGTTGAATTGGGAATAAATGAACAGGGATGGGGGAAAAGTAGCGGAGGCAAATGGAAACTGCAGCGAAGATGTGGCAAGCAACATGAAGCACATGTGGTATCTATGCTGGAAATGACATGTGGCCTCTAGAGCAATTCTGGCATTGAAACCATTTAGTTTTTGAAAGTATATAATCCATCTTGCTTTTATTTTTTACCAGTAGTCTGACTTGCTATGTTTGAAATTTCCCTCTTTGTATGTGCTAGGACAAATAAAGTTATATGCATAGCAGGAGAAAAAGATATGCATGAGAAAAAGATAAAACACACAAGACACATATAAAGTTACATTCAAATTAAATAAACACAATCTCTTGACATTCAACATAGTTGAAGATAAAAAAATTCTGAGCACATAAATATAAAAGGAGATAAAAATAGTTTTATTTGAAATATATCAAAAAATAATATTGTCTGTTACATATTTCTGGAAATTTAAATGTGTTTGTCATATAGACTGGGATTGGGGCTCCCGCAGACCATAAGAGAAATATGTACAAGAAATAGGATTGTAGAAAGAAGAAGTGGGCGACAGTAGAGAGCAAGACCTGAAAAGAAGAAATTGGAAGGTATCAATCTTTGGCTAGACATTTCTATTTAAAAAAGTGGAATAACTGGATTGATAAACAAAGCAGGATGTGATCAGTATAGACTTACAGTGATGGTACATATCTCCCCCTTTTCTATTTTCTTGTTGATGCCTTTTTATTGCTTTCGTCGACAACTACTGGAATCATGCCAATTCCCTGTTGCCCTTCGTCGGTGAAATTCTCCATTGCCCTTTGGACCCATTCTTCGATGTAGCCTCTCAAGGGGGTCGCGTTGATCTCATCCCGGATTTTTATGTTGAAAAATTCATTTTCTAATTCCCTTAGATTGATAGAAAGATTACACAGAGCCTGATCAATTTCTTCATTTTGTATCGAATAGTCGACTAGCTAGTTGTCCACGTCATCTTCACCATATTCAAGGATGCTGTAAAAATTTTCTAAAGACAACCCCTTAAAAATATCAACTTATTTATCGAAGGCTTGCTTAGTTAAGGGCAAGGAGTTGATGATTAAGTTGGGGTCTTAGACCTCGTTGGTACTTCCGGCTAAGTCTATTTTGGTTAGATTTTTGAATAATTCTTCTTTCTTTGATATGGCTTGTTCACATGATTGGGCAATGAGATGAAGGTTCTTCACTTTCTCTTTCCAACATGCATTTAATTGACTGATCCGGTTTTGGGAGGGGATATCTTCTTGTCTTCTTCTCATATCTGTCACGTTGTTGACATGGATGCCAAAAGGGATGACCGTGTCTAAATATAAACGTTCTTCATTTTTAAAATCTGCCTGCAAATGTTCGTGCAAATCATGTGCCCTCATTCCAAGGGAAGCCATACTTTGTGATGTTTTCCAGGCCTCAGTAATCAACTCCATTCTTTTCTTTATATTCTTCTCCACATAGCCTCTACACGATGCGAGGAGGCTGGAGGATCCTTTTAACTTGGTTGCAGGGGTGGTAGGCATGGCTATTGCTAAAGAACTCGCAAGCAATGGCATAGGAATTAAATATTCCTCCAATTCCTTGACTCGATCCTTCAGTCTGGCATTCTCGGCCTCAATGCCTCCAATGGAATTATCAAGAGCATCTACAGTTGCTCGGTGAAGTCGGGAGATTTCAGACGACTGCATGTTCCTAAGGTTAATCTCTGAACAAGATTTCCCTTTCTTATTTTTTAAATCTCTCTTTTCAATAATTAAATTTGTAGACTCGCTGCCAAAAACTCGCTCTGGAATACGAAGGATTCATCTTCGTAAAAAAAATTGGTCTCAGCTATTTCCATTGGGAAACTATGCTGGATCGTGTCCCTGGGCTAATCAATGTTGCAGAATACACTATCCATATTAGTCTCAAGTTCCATGTTCTCACTCTCAATTTCAGGCTCTTCCGCTTTCCCTACATTTTTTTTTTCTATTATTCTTCATGGGAAGCTTGTGAGAACTATCAATTTTAGCACGAGGAGGGTTGTTATCTCCTCCCCCGTTTGAAGAATTCTGGGTTGATTTCTTACTGGGGTGGGTCGTTGGAGAGATGCTATGGATGTCGTACTCTTGGGCGTGGTATCCAGAGATTGAACACTCTTCTCACCGGGGCATTTTCCCTGCTGCTTCTACAATTCAGTGGTGCTTTGCAATGTCTCTAGGTCACCAACGCCAGAAGTATAAATGTTGTTGTCAGTGTCTATGTTTTCGCTCAGGCATCTTTGGAAAAAATAATTTCCGAATCCAACTGCAAGTAAATGTTCTAAAAAAATTCCATTAGGGTCGAACCCTCTTAGCCTTTCAGCATATCTTAGGTTCAAGTTGTTGAAATGGGCTGCAAATTCATCAATTTTGTTGACGTTCCTCAACACAAAGTCCTCGACTTTCCAAGGCACAGGAATGAACTAGTTTTTTCTCTTCTCATGGAATAGATGCAACCAGTAGTTGTATTACCTTGTTATTTCTGTAACAAACATCTTGTCTGTAATGTGACATGGAAGGAAAGAAATATTTTCCTTGGAGCCAAAAATACTTATCACACTGTAATTCTCCATTTGTTCAAGTGCCCCCTTCCTGTCCAAAAAATTGGTTGCCTGATCAGACATGCGGGGAGCATCCTTTCCTAACAATAAATATTTGAAAACAGAGACAAAGTCATCAAAAACCTCATAAAAACAGTGGGAGGCCTTGTGCCTCCACAAGGCCTGGTACCAGAAGTTTACTGGGTCGAATTCCTAGTTTACCTTTTTGGACACAAACAATTTTGGAAACGAACAACAATGCACTATCGCGAAAACCAAGTAGGTTGACATATAAAATTTCTTCTCCTTTTTGAAGCTTGACAATTGGGATTAAATTCCAATGGAAATTAGCTTCCCCCAATAAAAAATGGCTTGTTCCTTGACTGTGAAATACAAAATATAAAGAACCATGTGGGAAATACTTGTCGTGGATTCTCGTTTCGTTATTCTTGTAAATAGCCAGGCAATTTCCCGGAATGGATTTCTAAATGAACTAACCTGCAAGCTTGTGATATCTTCAGGAACTACCGTTGGGTCTTCTAGGAACTCGGGAAAGAGGTCCAACCCATTATTATGCTTTTTTAGTAACTTCTTGGAGTCTTCTCCTCTAAACGTCAATGTTGGGTCCGACAATATTAACATCTTGTAGAAGACCTAAGGTGAAAAAGAAACAAGAGAGTGGTCCCGCAGTGGAATAATTCCTTGGCCTGAAATATATTTATCGGTGCACCAAGAGACCAGCTCCTTATAGTCAAAAACTTTAGGGACACAGCCTACACGAGCAATTCCAGAGGTCCAAATTACTTCATTTTGGGCGGAAGGGGATGAGTAGTAAGAATATGCCCTGGACCACTAGAAGTTATGGTATTCACGCCCGAAGATGTTCATTGTATCTGGACTCGTTTTCGCTAATATATTGAAATTTTTAATAGATATCCCATTACCTAGCAAGATATTTTATGCATGTTTCTGGACAAGTTGTGTAGGGACAGTCAATGTGACTGTCTCCTCGAGGATTTTACTCATTAATGAAAATATTCACGGTATAGTAATGTTTTTTATAAAGCGGTTGAACGAGGTTTAAAGTAGGGTTACAAGGGATACTCAGGAGAGGGGAGGGCTCGACGTTCAAATTGTGTGTCTTTATAATATATATATATATATATATATATATAGATATATATTAATAATAATAATAATTTTTATAAACAATTTTTTATTATAAACAAGGGCGAAGGTGGCGGGAACGGGGAAGAGCAAGTAAGGAATGACCAAGTTTTACCAGATCGATTGGTATGCCGCGAAGTAGCACATAAAACTGTGCATGGTGGAATTAGTAAGGAGTTGAAATCATTACAGAAAAGGGCATGGCCCGCCTTCCCCCTGCAAATTGGTATGTTTTCTCTGCTGGATTTTGGCCATTCGAAAGTAGAGGTCGCGGCCTTGGAAGAAATCAAGTTGGTCAATATCGAATTCAAGAAACATGATCCACTAAAGATTATAGGTAATCACATGTCCCTCTGCAATTTGAAAATATATGAACATGAAGATTCTCCTCAGGACAAAGTATTCTGAAGAGCAAGGTCCTATCAAGAGGTTTTGAGTCGAGTTCAAGTCCTGGCTCCAGATAAATTGGTCGAGTTTTATAACTTCCAGAAGCATAAAAAAAATAGCCTTACCAAAGTATTGCAGGGAGAGACCCTAATACCTCCAGCTACATAATGAGTTGAGACATAGAGCTAGGAAACAAGGAGCTCCAGTAGACAATATGCTCAAGAAATTTTGGAGAAGACTGAGGTTTTGACTCAGAAAGAAGACACCACATTGAAAAATCCACCAAGCGATCGCGCTGAAAATCAAACTAAGGCCTTGATAAAACAGGGAGAAGAAAATCCATTGTCCACACCTGGAAAACCAGCTATTGACACAACCAGTAAGCAGCCATCCATTGATATAGGTATCCCTATCCAATCCTTCACACCCTTACAGTTCAGTAGAGGGAGCCTGAGTGCAGAAGTTGTATTCATAAAAGATATTATACCTATTTCGGAAGAAGAGATGCCTCCTTTGGAATTCTTCTTCAGTAAGAAGAGAAGGGAGGTAGTAAGAAGAGAAACGCATCAAAGGGATAGTGCAACTATCAATAAAAACAGGGTGATATTGGACGGGCAGGCCCTAGAATAAGAAGACTTCACTACAGATGTTGTAGGCTTTCCGGGAGCTTTTGCAACAACAAACCAGTTTTTAGTAGGCAACTTGAAGGAGAAGTTGAATCAGAAGGATCTATTGGTGAGCTAATTGCGGGGAAAAATAAAGACTGTAGAGCAGGAAGTCAGGAGCAAGATGACTAAATTCTTTGAGCAGACTAGAGCCCATGAAAGGCAGGAAATTCAACAGCTCAGGATCAGCCTTGATGAGATACAAAAAGAGTCACATGAAAGAAGGGAATTGGTCAGACAGTTGTAGGTGAAAATAAGCTTAACCGAAAAAGCAGCAGTGGATATATTAGCTTTCCAATCCCAATCTTTATAGATTCACGAGAAGCTGGGATGAGCCCAATGATGCCTCTTGACTAAAATAGAAGGTGTTCAAGATTATTATCTATTGGCAGAATACTCTTTAGAAAATATTTGCATAAGAGAGAAGGTGGCCACTACAGCTAGAGTCACATTCCAAGAGGTTGTCCTGTCAACAGCAAAGGAGGAGGTTACCAGGGTCACCAGATTGTCCCTCTCAGAACAAACCCAAGGAGATATAATACTTAAGACTTGGGAGGCTAATATAGTTGAAAGTAAAAGATTGGCCAGGGAGGTGAAAAAGGCTTGTGAAGAAGCTTTCTATGCTCATGAAAAAGAATCATTTTACGTGGGAAGAGATAATATTTGTGGATACCTGGGACAGATTGTTATGACAAAAAAACAATATGATTTCGAGGCAAGTATGGAGGCAACCTGGGCCAAAATTTTGCAATTGAAACAGGTTGATCTTACTCTGATAAATAAATGGATAGTCAACCCTAGCTTAAGATTACAGTGTTTATCTCTAGAATCTATTAGGATGGAAGATAAACTGCCTCATATAGAAAATAAGTTTTATACCTTTGAGGCAAATGATACAAGAAATCCCTCCTGGCTGGTGGTGTAATTTGTGAGAAAATGTGTTAAATGTATTGAGCCAAGAAAAGACAGCACCTCCGAAAACCAATGAGATAATTTGTACACATCGTCTGTACAGATCATGATTAGATATCATCTGTCTCTGCGCTGGATGACAAGAAGGAAAAATTTCTCTGCCAGTGTAACGAAGAGAGAGAAGAGATGTAAGTGAAGCGTTTCAAATTTCACATTTTGTAATTTTTACTATTTTAGAAATAAGGAGAATTCCAACCGCTTAGGGTTGAGAACCTTTTGTATAAATACATATTTCAAATATTTAACAAAGGTTTCTTCTTGCCGAATGTAATTAAGAGAAAATCTTCTTTGTGAGAATCAATACAAGCGTAGACAGAGATTCCAATCTTTGTGCAGTCTGAGTTATGTTTCCCCTTTGTACTCCATATTTCTTGTTTCTTTCAAATGTCTCTTTGATAAGTGACTGTTTACAATTTAGTAACATGGCTACTGTAATCACATCAAACCAGTTGTTCGTTAAGCAAGCAGTTTTTCCTCTGTATTTGTTGTCAGTAAATACAAAACCTGCAAGCTACTTGGATAACTAAATATTATATCCTTTCAAGAGTGCATGCTTTATTTTCTTCTACTGTGAACAAGATAAGATTCATCTCTACATTGATGCCTTATTTTGTTTAACAAATTTGTAAGTTTCTCTCACCTCACCTAATTTCGTAAATTGACTCGAACGACAAATTACGACCTCTGTATTGTTTTGTTTTTATTTTCATTTGAGGAATTAAGTCTTATATAACTATCGGAAGAAAAAGCACTTCTTAAAATCAACCTTTATATTTATGATGCCTTGACATTACACTTCTAAGCCTTAAGTGTAATCTCAGGAACAACAGAACCAGCGAACAAGAAGCAGCGACCGAACTAGTAAACAATATATGTATCTTCAAGAAGCAGCCACCGAACCAATGAACAAGAAGCAACCACCAAACCAATAAACAATATATGTATCTTCAATGATGACTAAATTTCATTCCAAGCATAGAAGAATTATGAAACATAAGATGACTATGCAACTAGCGGTGGACAACAACATTGTCCAAATTCACTGCAACACTGTATGGAAAAATTCGAGGAAAAATGTATTGTGAGAAGCCTATTTACATAAACATTTAAGGCTATCAGGGCTAATTAAGGGCCTCTCACTATGCAAACATTTAAGTTGTCAGGCCTGTTTAAGGGCCACGCGCTATGTAAACATTTAAGTTTTCATGCATATTCAAGTACCTCAAAAACAGTGTCAATGCTCTAAACTTTCGGTATGTAAACATTTCAATACAAATAGAAATAATAAAAACATTAAAAAACAACGTCGATGCTCAGAAATTTCAGTATGTAAACATTTGAGTAAAAAATTAATAAAAAATAAAAAAGAACGTCCAAGATCAAAAATTTGGATATCTAAACATTTACAACATTGGGAACAACGAAGCTGGCAATAAGACTTCTAATCCATTCTCCAATGAGACGATGACATATAAGGTTTTTTTTTATTATATAAAAAATAATGTTTTTACTTCTATAGTTCGAACAATACATATGATGCAAAAATTTATAGTAAAAGGACATATTAATATGAAGTCAACGAATTATCGATCGCTATAGTCCCTCTATGCCTTCGACAGGGACTAATAATACATTTTAAATAAATATGTTTATAGTACATTTTTCAATATTTAGGATGCTTTAACTACCTATCAACAATTGGTAGCATACGACATATAAAACAAAGTTGGATTATGTAAACAATAAATATGGAATTTCCTTGGAAGCATAGCATAGGAATTTCATAGTATGCATGAAGGCATAACATCATGCTTCTTTTAACATATGGAAAAACTTTAACTATTATGATAATCATGTCAACATCCCTTGGAAGCATTATGTAGGCATTTCATAGTGCACAAAGGTATCACATCATACTTTTTTAGCATGTGAAAAAACTTTTGCTATTATGATCATCACCAATTATGATCATCACTAGGGTTGGAATTTGATGGGTAAAATGTTTGTCATGGGGTATTTTTCCCATCAAATACTAATAGAAAATTTATTCAGCCATCTTATTGAATGGGCAAGTAATTAGTGGGAACACATTTTTAATGGCTACTATTTTTTTTATAAAACATCATTAATTTTTATTTGCCTGCAACTCAGAATATGTGTTGGATGTCATTCTCAAAACCCAACTTCTATTGTCTACCATCTATGTGTAACATAATAGTTGTAGTTTGTAATAGCCAAGTGGCTTTGAGGCAAGTGGTGGTTAATGAAGGTATTAACTCTTCTTGCATGGAGCCACCCACCACCACCCCAAATCCCAATTTTGATTGTCTATCATTTACATGTAACATAATAGTTGTAGCTTGTAATAGCAAATTGGCCTAGAGGCAAGTAGTTGTTAATGAAGGTATTAGCTCTTCTTGCACAGAGCCACCCACCACCCTTCACTATGTATCCATTATTGAATCTAACACCTCTATTTTTTTTACCCTCCTATGGTTGGCTTGCTAATAACCATCTAACAAGCCCATTGCCAAATTTCTCCAATTTAACCATGTTGGAGAATTTGTAAGTACTTTGTTATTGTTATAGCGTCTTTATACACCTCTGTGTCTTGGATGCATTGTTTTGGCCACCATACTCCTTATACACCTCTTTTGATGACTTTGATCACTCTATAGACTATCTAGATTGTCTCCTTGGTAATCCATATGCTCTTTCTACTCAATAAATAAGTTTCCATACATAATTCTCCTTCAATAAAGGTGTGTACACCTCAAAAAGCGATTAAAAATATATATACAATTCACGAAAATTATGTTCTCCTAAGTGAGGTTTATGGAAAAAAAAATACTTTTTCAACTCCCTAAATCCTATGCCAAACTATCTCAACCAACTTGAATTGGTATAAAAAGAGGCATAATGGAAGGAATGGGTACAAGCACTAATGCAGTAACAAAATTATCCTCTTTCCAAAACAATCAAGAGGTTGTTATTTCCTAAATTTTTCATGACCTTCAGTCCTCAAGGTTCCCTTGTTCCTTCAGTATCTTCTCACTTTCATGATTTGAGTCCTAATACCCCCAATCTTCAAGGTTTCCAAAGTCTTCAAGCAATCTTGAATGACCCAGGGGAAGAGGAATCTAAATGACAATTACATAAGGTGCCAACAATAGATCAAGTATAGCTTTTGTATTGATGTTTCATTATAATAAAAATGGATATCACTCTTCTTTCCCTCTACCAAATTTTGTGTTAGCATTCAATTATTGATCTCTCTTTTTAGTGTTTGGTGAAGGGGCTGACTTACTTGATAGTTAGTTAAGGTAGTTATTTCATGTTTATTTTTGTTTATGCCAATCAAGTTTGAGAAAGGTTCTTATTTATGTGTCTGTAAGTCTACAAACATGAATTGGAGAAAGAAAATTTGATGTGTGGATAACTCAAGGGTCTCACCTCTAACCAAGCACCGAGATCAAGTAGGTCCTCTTGTAATTAAATAATAGTTACCTTTAAGCATTGCGAACATACCTTATGGATAGAATTGTATTGTTTTCCGATTTTCTCTGTTAATAGTATGCCCTAGCTATATGATTAGTTTTATCCACAATGGAACTAGCGACTCCACTAGGAATACTTTGAGTTTTTCTCCATAGGGTTTCCTTCCTTTCTTTTTTGGATTCGTTTAAGGTTTTCTATTAAGTTTTCATTTTAATTAACTAGTAGTTACCGGGATCAAGTAGGTCCTCTTGTAATTAACTAGTAGTTACCTTTAAGCATTGCGAACATACCTTAGGGATAGAATTGTATTGTTTTCTGATTTTCTCTGTTAATAATATGCCCTAGCTTTATCATTAGTTTTATCCACAATGGAACTAGCGACTTGACTAGGAATAACTCTTTGAGTTTTTCTCCATAGGGTTTCCTTCCTTGCTTTTTTGGATTCGTTTAAGGTTTTCTATTAAGTTTTAATTTTAATTACCATGCTTCTAACACCGTAGATTAGTTTTCAAGGGTTGTTTGAGGGTTGTTTTGGAGTTTTCATCCCAAAATTGAGTATGTACGCACTTTTCTCTTTGGAACAGAGTGTACATACACTTTTTTTCTTCAACACAAGAAAACATATACAGGTTGCTAAACTAGGAAGTGCATAAATGTCCCAAGTCTTGATTCTTCACCTGATTTTGTCCTTCTTCCCTTCCTTTTTACACTATTTGATGCTTTGAGGCTTAGGGTCTGCTTGTAGTAAGGTTCTTCTTGTGATTTAGTGCTTTGTTGCATGCATTTAGGTCATTTTGAAAAGAAAAAGTAAAAATCATACTTTGCATTCCTGTTTCTTTTTCATTTTTGTGCATTTGAAGTAGCACTCAATTCGTCGCATTTTTCCTTGATTTGCTTGGCAAGTAGTGTTGCATTATCATAGTATTGAAAAAGAAAAGCATTGTCATGTTTGCATTTGCATATGATTTGATTAAATTTGTTCATTCTTCTTATTGAAAACCAAGTACATTGAAGAATTAGTGTAAAGAGATAATTTTTTACCAATATTATTAAGTTTTCATTTGCAAAAGAGTCTGAAAACACCATAAGTTGCACTATCGCTCCTTGAGTAATCAAAATCCCATAAAACAAACTCTTAATTTAAAATCAACTAGACATTTTCTTGATCGGAAAACCAATAGTAGTCTAGTAGTAGGGCCTTGGTGTAAGATTGGTGAGTGAACTCTTCAAGGCCACAACATCAAACTAGAATTGAATAGTGAGTGCAAAATCCACTGGTAGAAAGAAGTGCTTGTGAGGAAAGCACACCTAACACAGGTGTCAAGCATGAGGTTTTGTTGAGTCAAGTGGAGTTTATATCCCCCTTTTCACTTGTTTTTGTGTTTGTTGGATTACTATGTGTACAAGGGTTTATGGAAGTGTCAAGTCCTCTGGGTGACATCACTTCTTTGAAGCTTTGAGATTTGTTTCCATGCCCACACGTGCGGTCCTTACTGTGGATCTAAAATACCATTTTATGGTATTAAGTTAAACCTCATGAGGATATAAATCCCCCTGCATTTCTAGAGAGGTGGTACTCCTATTGTTCTTATATTTGTGTTGTCCCTTGACCAAGTTTTGAGGAACACTTGGTCATATTTGACCATTTTTGGACTTCGACAGCCTGTCAAAGATGGAGCGTCAGGCGAAGCAGAGATCACGGGATCTCAACCCACTTTTGGGGCCCTTTTAGGTTTTTGGGTTAATGTAATGGGAAAGGGATGTCGGCCCATGGGTTTACCCATGTTTAGGCCTATTTTGTAAAGTATAAATAAGTAGCTAAGCAATGTAAGAGGGGGCGAGAAGATAAGCTAAGTGCTAGTAAAGGCTTTGTGTATATTGTGTGACCGACTTGCAGAGCTAAGTGAAAGTGTTGTAAGTGCAAAGTGCATGGATTGTAAGAAGGCTCTGTGCTAGATATACTTGGGGAAGGAGGATCTGGTGAGGTGCGCACAGATCTCCTGTCCTATGCAAAATACAAGTGTGATCTCTGTGTTGTAACCCGATTGACCAAAGCTAATAAAGAAGAAGAAGACTTTGTGGACGTAGCCAGAGGGTGGAGGTGAACCACGGTAACTCTGTGTGTTGTGCTCAGTGCTTCGACCTAATGTGTTGGTTTCTTTCCATGTGTTGTGCTTGATATGATTATGCTATGTGCTTTTCTATGATATACTTAGATAGATCCACTTTGCTTTGTGCTTCTTAGATGTGTGGGTATAGATTTGAAATATATGAAAGTGTTGAGGGCTAGACCTATTTTGTTGTTGTTAAGTACTAACTTAACCTAGATCTAAGTGAATGATGTGGTGTTATGTGTCATCTGCGGAGTGCCATGAGGGTTAAATACTGATGAATGATCTATGCTAAAGTGCTTGCTAAGAGTAAGAATCACAGATCTGTGTCCCAGCTAAGGTTGCAGACACTTGAGACTTGCAACCACCCCTAGCTATACCTCGGGTGAGACTTCATCTGCTTCGCAGGTGTTGCTGAAAGGGCTGGTAGTTAGGGTTTTGTTGGTGCGTTGAACCCTGGGTCTGCCCCTGTGCCAACAAATGGTTTCATTGCCGGGACCTGAAACTGTGATTGCTAGGAACTGAGGAAGAAGAAACTTTGTGCAAAAGAAAGCTCTGTGCGTATATCTGTTGCCCTAGTGTGCATATTTTTACTCGAACTGTGAAGCTTTGTGCCAGGAATAAGGTTAGATCTGAAGAAAGGAAGATCATATCCGAAGAAAAGAAGCGAGATCTGAACGCTCTGTGCTCTAAGAAAAGTAAAAGTGGAAATTTCTAAAAGAAAGAAGTCAGATCTACAGAAAAGAGGTAAGATTTGTAAGCTTTGTGCTCTAATAAAGGTAATAATAGTCAAAAGTCCTTAGATATGGAAGCTTTGTGCTCTGTAGAAGTAAGATAAGTGAATTTTTTTGTTTCTAGAGCATGGATCTAGGTATGTTTGATAGATTTTTTCCTAGCTTAAAAACTAGGGCATTAATAGATGAAAGAAAGTTTGATATGAATAGATCTAATAAGTATAATGATAGATATGTTATAACTATGCATAGAAAGAATGTCTGGACTAACAAGTGGATGCAGGATCCTAGAAAGAAATTTTTGCAGGCTAGCCATTATGATCCTAGCGTGCAGTACAAGAAGAGTTGGGGATCATTGAAGAGAAAGAGAGGATTAACTCTTTGTTACAGTTGCAGAAGACCAGGACATCTTGTTAAGGATTTCCCTGGGAGAAAACCTAATTGTCTCTGTTGCAAATCTTTGGACCACGACATATTGGATTTCCCTAAAATGATCGCTAAGTTGGAAAGGTTGAATCTGAATCAAGAAGACCAGAAGGAAAATCCAGAAAAGGCAGAAACTCGGCAAGAATCAGAAAAAATATTAATATGGCTAAAAGAAACGCTGAAGGAACATAAAGATGTATGATTACCAAAGATCTTCAAAGAAAAGGAGCAAGTCGAAGCAAGAATAGGGGACTTCGACATTGATTGTATTCTTGATGAAGAAACACAGGTGAACATTATGCCAGAAAGAACTTGGGAAGCTATAGGAAAGCCTGCCATGATCTCTTTCCTAGGAGGGACAAGTTTATTCAGAGGAAAGCTAGTAAACCTATGTGGAAGGCTCGCCCGGATACCTATGAATTTCAATGGAACTTCAACAGAGGAAAACTTTGAGATTATTAAATTTTTTGAAGACAACGTCCCATTTACCATGCTCATAGGAAAACCTTGGATTGATAGAGAACAAGCCAGACGAAAAGAGGAAGAAGAAGTTTTGGAACAGAAGAAGCAAGAGTTAAAAGACTTTATGACCAGAAGGATTGCGCACTTGATTGAAGAACAGAAGAGCAGATCACAGATATTTAATACTAGAAACTTTGATGTCGAGCCTAAGAGAACACTAGAGGATCCGCAGAAGATTGAGTTACCTATTTTCGATACAGAAGAAGTATTATCCAAGAACCCTAGGAAATAATTTCAACATCGTGAAGTAACTAAGACCACAGAAGATAAGCATCAGAATGGTAAAAGCATTACTGGGAAGAAGGCTAGAAAGTTAAGAAAGAACAGGGCTAATACTGTAAGGTTACAAGAGGTTTTAGAGAATACTTCGCAGAAAGAAAAATTGCAGAATTGGAGCTTCGCCGAGATATCAGAACAATGACATAGAGTAATTTTCCATGACAAAGCAATATAGTCGTTGGGGCCGATATATCCGTTCGAATTCCGCTCTGAATGGGCATAAAATAAATAAAGGTCCGTCATCCAACTGTTGAAACGCGCCATAACGAGTCGAACATGAGTTAATGAAGGATCATAACCGTTGCCAACAAACTGTTTGTTAAGTTTCCCTACTTAGTCCATTGCACCACGCACCGAGAATACTTTTTTCTAAGTGAGAATTTGAGAATGAAACCTGAGATTAATTCACCCTGAGATCATTTCCTTGTTCCCATATTATTCACTGTAGTCTCTGGATTCCTTTCACACCAGAGCTAGATGACCCAAGCTTGTATGTCGGACGAGCTCAGTGCTGCGGAGAAAGTAGTTGAAGAATTTTTAATTGAATTAATCACTGAGAGAGTCATGTTGGAGAGAGGAGTGTCTACAGGTGTACAGGCATCGTCCTCGAGAACATTGCCAGCTTCCCCCTCCACTGATCGAGCAAGACCATCCCGGACGCCTTCGGAAAGACGATCTAAGCTCGGAAACGACTTTGCCACTGTGAAGATGATCCCAAGTATCTTGCCTAAGTATATCCCACCACTAAGCGGCACAGTGAATCGAGACACTATACCCAAAGACTTCGATTATTCTTTGGTCACTGCGTACCTCCTGAAAGGGGTGCGCGCAGTTCGTGCTGACCAGGATAAGCTCACAGCGCTGAAATTTAGTGATTTTGACCTTGGAGATCACAAAGTTTACAGTATGCTAGCCCTGCACAAGTACTTAACTATCACAAAAGGGAGGAACCCAAAGATTGTCCCTCAGCAATGGACCCATAACCTCGCGCAGTCAAGCCTCCTCAATGTAATGAATATTCCTCATTTTGGGAGGCATCAAGAAGTGAATGCATGCGTCAGATTGTTGATGTCCTGCTACCACGGAGGATACTTATGGTTGGACCGCCGCATCACTTTGGATCTGATTCTAATCAATCGGATCACAGGGCTAAGCATGCAGGGCCTTGACCTATAGGAGTTTTACCCTGGAAAGACTGCATATCGTGCTCTCGCCTAGCGAATAAAAGGAACATATGGTGATGTATAGAAGGGCACGTGAGGCTACAAGGTAGCCTCCATCGAGAATGCAGTAGTACGCCTCGATTGCCAGATGATCGCAGGGAAGTTAGTCCGCAAGAATAGACCCACACAGATGACTGGATTTGTATTTGACCTCGCAGGGAAGTGCGCAGAGGGACTACAAATGAACAGGGCGATGTACCTTGTAAATCAGCTAGAGCTTGACTGCAAAGAAGCGCAAGACCAAGGGTATGAGTTCCACTTTAGTTGGTTGCTCATACTCATCGCTTTCATCGCCTGGGAGCTACCAGAAGGTGCCACTTTTCTGGAGATCGAACCCTTCGAACCATTGGCCGCGAAGTTTTGTACGTTGTGGTACTCCAACGACATGAACAAGCAATGGCAGTCCAATGTTTTGTTCCATGCTTATTACAACCAATTGAACAATGCAATCCAGTCTACACCGTGCCTCACACCAAACACACTTCATAGGTTTAGACCTTTGATCAAATTTAGCGCGGACCGCCACTTCACCTATATCACAGCGCGCGTTGATGAGCACAAACAGTGACTTCATTTGTACTACAAGTTGATAGAAGAAGACTTGGAGAAGATTACCAAGGAATGGTCGGCGGACCTCCTTGTTCCAACGGACCCCGCAGAAATATCCGACATGGAAATCCATGAAGCTATACTGGATACACCTGGATCGAGCAAGACTAAGACAGATGATGAATTTCAATATATCCATAGCACATCCACGAATACTACTTCGATCTCACCTGTGCAGGGAGGTGATGGGGAAGAAATAGGTGGAACAAAGGTTGAGAAAAATAAAGGCGAGGTTACTCTTCCTAGAGAGGAGGAGGATCCCTCTAAGAAAAGGAAGGTCACCCCACCAAAGCCCTCATCCTGAAATAAAACTAAGGCCACCCGGTCTACGTTTAAGACTACCCTCACACAAGACGACTTCGACTTCTTGATCTCTGCGCTGAATGACGCCTCACTAGAGATCGCAGAAAGGCAAGAAGCAAAGTAGGAGGAGATATTTAGTCGACTCACGAGTGAACTTCAAGAAGTGTAGTAGGCACTCCAGTCTAGCCAAGTCATTTCTACTATGCCCTTGACGACGGGAACAACAGGAACAGTCGATGAGCCCACCCAATTACGCCAGATCACCGAGAAAGTCGAAGCTCGCCTTCAACGAGCTCAAGAAGACACAGCGCAAGCCACCCAGGATTTGGCACAAGTACAAAGCGCACTTATAGTACAACAAAGGAAGGAAGAACATGAACAACTTGCCTTACAAGTGAAGTGGGAGGAGGAGAAAGAACAATTACAGCAGAGCAAGGACCAATTGCTAGCAGAGCAATTTGACGTACAGGAACGCGTTCACAAAGCACTTCGCTCTGTGACGGTCATTGAAGTGAAAATTGAAGAACGTGTCCCACAGTAGGTGGCACAACTTGAAGAAGTAATCCGACAACTTTAGCAGTGCATCGCAAATATGTAACTTCGTACCGTGCCCGAGACTCCCCAAGAAGTAAGAGATATAAGGGAGGCAACTACCCGTAGCGCAGTTGACAGGTTAAAAACCTTGGCTTTGGAATGTAAGCAGTTGAGCGCTAGAAGCGCCTAGACTTATGAGAACCTCACAGAGAACCCAGAATTGCAGATATTAGAGGCATAGCTCCAAGAAGCAAAGAACCATGCAGATACGCTACAGGCGCAGCTGAAGGCCTTGACCCCAGTTGAAAGAATGAAGTGATTTCCAGAACAACGCACCACCCAACAACAGGTACACATGTTGCAAATTAAAGTGATGGAAGTCTCTCAACGAATTCAACCACACCAAGAGAAAGCATGCCAACTGTTCACTGAAGTTGAGAGTCAGGAAGTCGAGCTTGAACAGGTTGTCATCACTGCGGAACAATGCATGGAAGGACCAGTAAACGATGCAGTGATCTAGGAGTTCCTTGAGCAAGAGACTGTTGCACTACAGTAGGTCGAAGTAGCTCGAGCCAAGCTCGAGACATTCAAAGCGGAGTTGATCGGACCAGAGCGACTCGGGACGAGTCACAGGTGAGTGTTGGGGGCATGTTGGCCCTTGACCAAGTTTTGAGGAAGACTTGGTCATATTTGACCATTTTTTAACTTCGACAGCCTGTCAAAGATGGAGTGCCAGACAAAGCAGAGATCATGAGATCTCGGCCCACTTTTGGGGCCCTTTTAGGGTTTTTGGTTAATGTAATGGGAAAGGGATGTCGGCCCATGGGTTTACCTTAGGCCTATTTTGTAAAGTATAAATAAGTAGCTAAGAAATGTAAGAGGGGGAAAGAAGATAAGCTAAGTGCTAGTAAAGGCTTTGTGTATATTGTGTGACCGACTTGCAGAGTTGAGTGCAAGTGTTGTAAGTGTTGAGTGCACGGATTGTAAGAAGGGTCTATGCTAGATCTACTCAGGGAAGGAGGATCTGGCGAGGTGCGCGCAGATCTCCTATCCTATGTGGAGTACAAGTGTGAGTTTTGTGTTGTAACCCGATTGACCAAATCTAATAAAGAAGAAGAAGACTTTTTGGACGTAACCCTAGGGTGGGGGTGAACCACGATAACTCTATGTGTTGTGCTCAGTGCTTCGACCTAATGTGTTGGTTTCTTTCCATGTGTTGTTCTTGATATGATTATGCTATATGCTTTGCTATGATATACTTAGATAGATCCACTTTTCTTTGTGATTCTTAGATATGTGGGTATAGATTTTACATATATGAAAGTGTTGAGTGCTAGACCTATTTTGTTGTTGCTAAGTACTAACTTAACCTAGATCTAAGTGAATGTTGTGGTGCTCTGTGTCATCTGTGGAGTTCCATGAGGGTTAAATACTAATGAATGATCTATGCTAAAGTGCTTGCTAAGAGTAAGAATCATAGATCTGTGTCCCAGCTAAGGTTGCAGACACATGAGTCTTGCAACCACCCCTGCCTCTACCTCAGGTGAGACTTCATCTGCTTCGCAGGTGTTGCCGAAAGGGCCGGTAGTTAGGGTGTTTTTGGTGCATTGTTGAAGTGTTGAACCCTGGGTCTGCCCCTATGCCAACAATTTCCAAGAAAATAAAATGAAACAAAACAAAGTTCGATAAGGACCATGCTTAAATATTTACATTCAAGGAAAACAACACCTGGAATTTTGTGACCAGGTGTTTTAAAAGAAACTCATATGTACAATATTTACGATGTGAATATATAAGACACATACATAACATAAAGGACCGATGTGTCCATCAAAACATTCATCGGAGCATTTAACAATACCACAAATAGAGAGAACAAAAAATGGACTGCAAATAAAAAAGAACTTTAAATTATCATTCAATAAAGCACCAAAAAGATTATGATAGATAAAACATTTGGTAACTCAAGATTCTGATCAAATTCTTTGAGAATACAATAATGTAATATCCCAAGTATCTCTCTTGGAGTCTTAAAAATAATAATGAGTCTTTAAATGCAAAAGTAAATGTCTTTAAAGAAAGCAAAATTGCATTTCCTTTCAAAGAGGACTGGGATCGGCTCTCGTGGACTATAAAATGAAAATACTTGGAAGATGAAAGAAGGACAACTAAAAATAAGCCTAAATCCCACATAATATGGAGAAGATACAAGATGACAAATGATTGTAGAAAAAAATGGACTGACGAAAAACTAAAATGATAGAGTTTATGTTCAAATCATTGTGATGGAAAAAATATCCTCTTTCACTGGCTTGTAGTTGCCTCCTTTATAGGTACATGTTGTGGTTGAGGTGGCATAACTACTCTAGTTGTTTCTTGATTTTCTTGTTCAGTAATTTCGATTAATGCCTTGTTCAACCATTTCTCAATGTATTCTCTTAATGGTGCCATGGTAATTTCATGTTTAGTTTTAATCTCAAATAATTGGATTTCGAATTCCCTCAAATCTAGTTATGATTGATGCAATGTGTCATCCACCTCATCATTTATGTTGATATACCGAACTAGCCATCTTTCAACTTCATCCTCATAAAATTATATGGTTTTAGTAAAAAAATTAGCCCAAGCAACTTTTAGTGTTTTAAGTTGTCCAATTAAAGATTCTTTGGTTAAGATCATGGTATCCATCAATAAATTAGGACCATCTAATTCCTTGGTAAGACTAATAAGTTTAAGAAATAGATCACTCTTTCTATTCCTTAGGGCCTCAGTTTCACTTATCATTTCTCTTAACTCTTTAATTCTCCTTAACCAACATGCATTAATCTGCTTCATATGGTAAGGCGAAGGAACTCTTTTTTCCTTTCTCCGGGCTTCATTTAAACTTGAGACTTTGGCTGAAAATGTGTTTAGAGATTCCTTGAAAAATCCTTCATCATTTTCCAAATCTTTCTGCAGATATTCTTTGAAATTCTCTTTTCTGGAGGAAAATCTAGCAATGCTTTGGGCAAGATCCCAAATTTCCCAAATTTCCAAATTTCTCAAATTTACTCCATCCTAGTCAATCAATTATTTCCATCGTTCAGATGACTTATTATTCTTGGTATTAACTTTTTCTAGCAATAATTTTTTGGTTTCTCGATTGTAATTTGTGTGGTGCAGAGTGATAAATTCCTCTTCAAATATCTTAGGATCCTAAGTCATAATAGCATCAACTATTTCTCTCATATGTTCCTGTAACCCAAGGTAAGGGAGACTGGCAGCCGAAGGATTGTCTGGGTGACAGAGAAGGTGCACTCTCCTGGGGTGGAACAGGCATGTGGGGAATGAGGGCCTGTGTGCAGTGAGCGTGGTAGATTCCTGGGAGAGCTCCTCCCTGGTAAATGTGTATGTGCTATCTTCCCTATAACCTCAGCCTAGCCTAGGATTCCTTGCCTTGGGGTGGAGCTCGGTCCCAGCTCGGGGGTGACCTACTGTTGAGCTGATGAACAGTGTGG